>CAJUYG010004937.1:0-15233 GCA_910591675.1 Galerucella calmariensis | reverse complement strand
CTAATATATTTTTGTTTTGTTGTGTGGTTTGGTTTTTAATATTATTACGGCGTGCCGTTTTAGTATTTAATAATATCGTTAAAAATAGCAAAATGAAAATATATTTCCGTTTAAAATCTTTAATTCCGTAATAATTCTATTGGAGAATTGAAATGATGTATTTTATAACTTAAAAACAGGTATCAAAAGCTTATAGACCAGGATCGATAATTTTTTAAACAAAAAAAATAATAGTAGGATAAAACCCATTAGAAAAGGAGGGTAATATGATATAATTGAAGAAAAAAGGTAGAACGTGTCGCGGGACACATGGTAAAAACTTTACTTCCTTTTAAGCAAAAATTATGTAAGTAATACTGCTGACGTTGCAAATTCCTCGGTGGTCGAGTAGTAAGCAAACCAGACTCTCACGCGGTAGACCCGGGTTCGATTCCCCGTGAAGAAGTTTTTTTTTATTGTTAATTTTATTTTTAAATAATTATTCTGTTTGATATTAATAACGACAACAGGTAGACGTTTGAAATATTTAGCAGAATATTCATTATTATAGATAATGGTACGGTACCCTTCATGAGGGAGTCCGACTGGCAACATCTACTTATAACAGCATCGTATATTTAAAAAAAGAAACCGTAGCATTATACAAATTGGACATTCAAGAACTGTACGTTTACCACAAAAAAATTAGTGGAAACATAAAATTGAATTGTTGAATTTTTAATTTGAAGCTATATTACAGTTTATAGAGATTTTTATTTTCTGGATTTTTTCTTAAGTGGGTCGTAGAAAAAATATGCTGTTCAACTACTATTTAAATCACTATTTACAATTTCATCGCAAGAAAAATTTTTATTTAACGAGAAAAACAAGGAAAAAATAATAAAAATATTACATTCACTAGGATTTTCCTGTAAACAAGTAGAAGAAGATGCTGATGCTGACGTAATTAAGACCTCGATAGCAAATTATTATTATTTATGCTTTATTTATCATAAATAATGTTAACAATAAAAATACATATTCAATAAACAGATGATCAAAAAAATAATTAGATAAAACGAAAAACAATGCAAAAAGTGAATTGTGAATTATAAAATAAAAGTATATAAATATATAAGATGTAAACATAACATATAAATAGAAATAGAAATTTTTTTTTTCTCTTATTCTTTTGGGAATCAAACCACAATAATGTTTTTTATTTTTTATTTCGAAGTTTCGGTAGCGTTCCAGCTACCGTTGTCGAGATTAACTAGTAATAATAATAATCTTGACAACGGTAGCTGGAACGCTACCGAAACGTCGAAATAAAAAAAAGGTAGAACGTGTCGCGGGACACACGGTAGGAACTTTAGTTCCTTTTAAGCAAAAGTTATGTAATACATCTGACGTTATAGATAAACAATTTGCATATTCTTTGGTGGTTGAGTAGTAAGCACACCAGACTCTCACGCGGTAGACCCGGGTTCGATTCCCCGCGAGGAATTTTTTTTATTGTTAATTTTATTTTTAAATAATCATTCTGCTTGATATTAATAACGACAACAGGTAGACGTTTGAAATATTTAGCAGAATATTCATTATTATAGATAATGGTACGGTACCCTCCATGAGGGAGTCCGACTGGCAACATCTACTTATAACAGCATCGTATATTTAAAAAAGGAAACCGTAGCATTATACAAATTGGACATTCGTTTACCACTTCATCTTCGTCCTCGTGCGATATGGCCATCATATCCACACTAGTTGCACAAACTACAATTTCTTTCAAAATATGCCCTTTTACATTTAAAAACTACCTGCCAAATGTCAAATCAATTTATCAATCCATTTTAAAGTTATCGAATTAAAACATTCAAGTTTTCAAAATTTCAACACCCTGTATTTCGAAAAGTAGCTAGACCCCTTAATCGCGCAAAAAAAATTATGGAAATAATAGTAAAAATTTATCCGAACAAATTCAAGTAGATCACTAGCACTGCGAATACCAGCTTTACATAGAATTTCAATATAGCATCGGTGGTTCAGTGGTTAGAATGCTCGCATTGCACGGGGGCGGCCCGGGTTCGAATCCGGGTATGAGCATATTTATTATTATGAATCGCTGCTTCGTAAACGAGAGAGAGACTAAGGAGGCACAAGCACGCAAAAGCAAGGCACATAACGAAGCAATGTAACATAACGCGAAGCAATGTAACATAACGCAGCGTAACGTAACGCGTAACGGTCAGATCTTTTGCGTCGCGACCTGGCATAAAGAACTAAAGTTCCAATAAAAAACATTATTATGGTTTGATTTCCAAAGGAATAAGAGAAAAAAGAATAAGTAATGCCACAAGGAACTTACAGAAGATAGAAATAGAAATGTACAATAAGTAATGTAAGTGAAATAGTATAAACAAATAAACAAACAAACTGTACCTACCATAAATAAACAGAAATATGTATAAAGTAACTCCAAAATAATTTAAAGTATAGTGTAACATGCTGTTCAGCTGAATTTTTTGGCTCATTAGTCACTTCCTCCCAAATTTCTACTAAATTTCTAATTATGCCGTTTCCTTGTCGCATTAGCCACTCCGAAATAAAACATTAATTTTTATAAAATTCCCCTTCCATTTATGTTTGTCGATGTTCGAAATTTCAATTTTCGAGTGGACTCTTTTTTTTCCTCTAACTGCCACATTGAAGGCAACAGTCATTTATATTTTATTTTTAATTTGTGGTGAACAATTTCTATTGTCTGGTTGCTCTGCAGCCGGGAAGTTTACGGCAAGTTCCATTCTCAAGAAGGCAAGTTATATTTTTAAGGCAAAGCTTAAGGCAAGTTTACTGCAATTTACTGCATCTTCAGTCCACTTCATTCCTGCCCGTGCACGAGGTCCACAGTCTGCCGAAGAGATTACCGCCACTGCCGCCATCGCGCTAAGAGCTGCAAACATCCTCAACCCTTTAAGATAAGTTCCTCCGTCTTATTTATAGCGTGTGTAAGATTTGGATTTGGTGTGTTAATTACAATTGGTATTCTTTTCGTTAAATTTTTGAAATATTCAATTTATGTTGTTTCAAATAATTCAATAAATATTATTATTTCATTCTTTGTATTGATTATTCAATAATAATTGAATTGGATAAACGTGTTCGGGAATGAGTAGATATAATTTATTTATTTTTTTGTAACTTAACTTTAATTTTTTACAAGGTGTTTCCAGCTTTCCACCTTTTGCTTCTTGTTTTAATTGCTTCGTTTCGATTAAAAAGCTGGTGGCGTCCAATTTAATATTAATTATCCCAGTGATAGTGTATAATATAGTTTAAGTGGTGCCGAATACCACTCCCTGAGGTGGAGTGCTCTAGCCTGGGGCAAGTTTTAGATTACAATAGTACTAGTAAAATATGAATTAAAACATGCACAAAATAAAATATAAAAAGCATAAAAAGTACTGTATAAGCAATTACATATAAAATTAAGATAGAAAATATAAAATATTATAAGAAATGTATTTTATTTATAATTTTTTACTGGATATAGTAACCAATCAAATTACTTAATTTCAAGTCATGTGTCAAATTTCATCCAATCACCGCTGTATTACAGCGATAATACCCTACATGTGGTGTTTTCAGTTTGGTGTTTATGTTTTATTGAAAATTAATTAAACGTCAAACTGACAACTGGATTAAAAATGTCCGAAAGATTTGGAATTTCATCTAACGATTCAATTAATTTACCAATTGTACTTTTCAGAACTGTAGTTTTAAATAAAAATGAATAACTTTTGATTAAAACTAATAAAGTTTGTATTGAAAAGTATTAAGCGTCAGATTGACAATTAATTTTTTGATATCTACAAAGTAAAAAATTATCTTATCGAATACTCCTCGGGTCTTGATAAATACTCAAAATGTTGTCGTAGAGAATCCTTCAAGCGTGTTGCTCAAAGATACAACACGCTTTCAGCATTCTCTATGACAAAATTATCTCGGTATTATCAAGACCCTAGGGGTATTACTACTGAAAATAAATATGACTTTAAATATGAATATGAATATATAAATATGAACCACTAGATTTCTGTAGGATTACTGTTAATGTATATAATCAATAATTTTTACATTTTGACTTACTTTTATGTACTGTGGTAAGTTATTAAATTGTACAACAACACCTTTGTGGAATAAATTATTCATTGAACTTCCTTTAATGGTTGTTTTCACATAAAAATTGATTGAATTTGCTGATCTTGTGTTTTTATCATGTATCTGTGAGATTGGCACTAGTTTACTATGTAAATATTGCGGTAAGAGATTATTGATAATTTTGAAGATAAAAATCATTGTTTGTACATACAGAAACTTCTCAATTATTTTTAAGCAATTTTCACAATTTGTCATCAACTCCACACTAGTATACCTATTGCATCCCAGAATTACTCTCATCGCCTAGCTTTGAATAATTTATAATCGTTCATAACTAGCTCTAAAAAGACCTGTATAAATTAGCGAACAACAGTACCTAATAAAAATGTGGTAGAATTAATGTATTGTAAGCCGTAAGCTTAGTGTGGTGAAATTCTTCTTAAAAAAACCAACTTTTTTTTCCAATTTTCTTACATATGTAACCTATGTGACTATTAAATTTCTGTTCATGTTCCATCATAAAACCTAAATATTTTATTCCATGTATACTCTCCAGGTCCTGATCATTTATCTTAACACTTAAATTAAGGTTTAAAAATTTAGCACGCAAAATAGGACCACCAATGAACATAAATTTTGATTTGGATTCATTTACTTTTAGTTTATTGATCTTAAAAATATGTCAGATTTTTTTTTAAAATTCCGAATTGACTGTATCTACAACTTCAACAAAATGATCTCCGTAATAGTAAATGAGGGTGTCATCCGCAAAAAGATGGATTTTACAGTTCTCTAGTACATTGCCCAAGTCATTTATATAAAATATGAAAAGTAGGGGCCCAAGAACACTACCTTGTGGAACACCAATATTGTTCAATTCCGGATCCGATGTTGAATTGTTAAATTTGGTTATTTGATATCTGTTTTCTAAATAATGCTGAATCCAAAAATAAACTACCCCATTGAAGCCATATTTACTCAATTTCAACAATAATATATCACGATCTATCGTTTCAGAAGCTCTTCTGAGATCAATAAAAACTGAACAAATTATTCCTACTCCCGGCTTATCTAGAATATTTTTCATGTCAGATATAACCAGTTGGAGTGCTGTCTCACAAGAATACGAATTACGAAACCCAGATTGATAACTGTGTAATATCTTATTTACAAAAATGAGTTTACACTACTAGTTTAAGTAATTTCTCACAAAAAGGTAGTATATTGATTGGCCTTAACTGATCATCTTTGTTTGTATTTAATACTTTGGAAATAGGAACTATAGTTGAAGTTTTAAATCTTTGAGGAACTATGCCCTTTTCCAAACTTAAATTTATCATATTAAGCAAAGGATGCCTATGCCCTATCACGTGAAACAAATTTTCAATGGGATCATTTACATACTTTTATCTATTTTACCATTAGGAAGAGCACATCATTTTGAGGCCCTGTGCAAAAAATTGGACGTCAGCGAGACTCCTAAGTCGCCTAAAAAAAATTATAAACATTAAACAGCGCTCCTCTCCGAATTTCTGGCGTGACGTCATCGCATATGAAATCTCTTGTTAAGAGAGCTGATACCGAGCCGATCGGTTTTCTGTTGGATCACTACTTAGCTAGTAACAGTATTTTGCTTGCTTATATGCTTATTATTATACGTTTTAGCAAACTATAAACAGTGTTGTGTTTTTGATTTAAATTTGACATGCTTCTGGATTTTCTCTAAATATGTACAGTAACCGAAATGATGAATTTATTTATTTCGGCTTTTACACACTGTATAAAGTTAGTTTGCGCTACCACCATTTTGAATGTTTAAAATTTGAAAACAATTTTGTCCCAAACATTTCCTCTCTATTTTAGTGCGTCGCAAGTGTAGTCGGATGGTCGGGACAATCGAATAATAAATATAAAGGCACTATTCGTATTAACTTTTAAATTTATAATTATGGAAAACGTCACTCTTCACGAAAGACAAAGGGAATATGAAGCATTAGCGTTATTCAACGGTTAAGTTGATATGACATTGACATCCGTATATCATAGACGTGCCAGTGCCGCATATCGTAGGGGTTTACCACACGGCCATCCTGACCTATTGGTGTCATCAACAACTTGCCATCAAAGATTATCTTTCAAAAATGAAATCATTAAAAAAAACTAATATTTATTTGTGAGCGATCCTTGAAAGCTCACTTTTTGCCATCGAGGGCTTCTTTTTGCCAGCAACGGGCTCATTATGCAATCAAAGTGCTCATTTTTGCCATCAAGGGCTTCTTTTTGCCAGTAACGGGCTCATTATGCAATCAAAGTGCTCATGTTTGCAATCAAAGTGCTCATTTTTACCTTAACAAGTCTGAAATTCGAACGGTTTGATGTGTTCTGCTGCTACCACTCCTTCATATGGACGGTTGGATCTACCGGTGTGAACGTCCTCCTTAACCTTATACCTGTCGTTTGGTATAACTCACCGGCACAAAAACTCGGACACCTAAAATTTTGCTGAAGTTCGTTGTTCAAAAACTTCGTAATTTTTCATCGATACCAATTCTTTCTACGCCAAATTGTAAATATATTCTTTGGTATTGAAGCAAATTTCCAAAAATTTTTTCCAAAAATATGGATAGCTTACTTGTACAGGGAGAACAAAAACCATGTATTTGTTGTTCAAGTTCTTAACATCCTGTAAAACAGTTTTGGAAATTTGTTTACGCTCAGTTTATCACAAAGCCCATCATTTTCGCCATTTTTCAGTTCTATTTCAACTAGATACCTTGATTTATTTTGAAGATACACTCAAGTAGAAGCCTGGAATTTTATAAACGTGATTGGGGAAGCTGTACGACAATGCAAGACCGCATGTAGCAAATATTGTTAACCAACATGAGGTTGATATCCAACAATTAGAATGGCCTGCATGTAGAACGGATCTAAATCCGATTGAGCATCTCTGGGATGAAATTCAACGAAACATTCGTGTACAGATTTCTGCTAGATTTGGGCATACGGAATATCAGAAAATGACAATTATGCTTTTCTATCTTCAAAAGAAATCAAGGTGAAATAAAAGCTGGAAGATGGCGAAAAGGATGGTCTTAATAATAAATTAAGCGTATACTCTACAAATTTTCCGAACTGTTCCACAGGATGTTGAAAAATTGGACTAGAAATACATGTTTTCTTCCACCCTGTGTAAATAAGCTATCAACATTTTTGAAAAACTCTTCTGGAATTTTTATTTAATACCAGAGGATTTATCTACAATTTGGCGTAACAACAATTAAGATCTTCATTATCACAAGCTCATAAAGTTTAATCCCAGAACCGATTTCAGACATTGACGACCGTAAAATAGGTCATTCAGTATAGTAAATATTTAGTTCTAATTTCGTCCGTTCTCGATCTAAATTGAATAAGTTTGAAACAGTTTTTATTTTCAGTAGTTGATGAACATAAGCAATTATACATATAGATTCAAAAGTTTTGCATCACCTTCTTCGGATGCGAAGGAATTTTTTTGCGCTAACAATTTTTTGTTGGCTTGTTTATCAATGTTTATCAATATGTTCCATATTTTTCGCAATATGCAGATGTTTACAGTTTTTTTTGTAAGATAACATTTTTAGTGCGATCATTTTAACATTCAAGGCATTTGATTTTTACGATTTTAATTGCAAACATGAATCGTCAAGTCATAAGTGAGATTGACCGTTTAAGAATAGTGGCTTTAGTTGAAGAAGGTCATTCTCGAAGGTTCGTGGCAAACAGAGTTGGCGTTTGGCAAAGTGATGTGTCTCGTGTATGGAACCGGTATCTCCAGACCAATTCTCTTCGTGACAGACCTAGAAGCGGTAGAAGGCGTGTTACTAATCAGCGGCAGAACCGCTATATCCACTTAACTATCCGAAGAAACCCGACCATGGCAATACCAGTACTCGAAAGAGATATGAAACATGCGTTGGGAGTTCAAGTATCGATCTCGACATTACGAAGACGAATACTTGCGACAGGTCTGACGTGTCGCCGACCAATAAGAGTGCCCAGACTACAACCTGAGCACAGAGTTCGCCGACTACAGTGGATCAAGAACACGCGGCATTGCCTGAAGAATTTTGGAATTCGGTGTTTTTTTCCGACGAGACAAGGATTTGTTTGGTACAAGATAGCCATCGAATACGTGTGTGGCGGGATCCAACGAGAGTTGCTCAGCTTGCCCATGCTCGCCCCGTGCCGCCCTTCAGAGGAGGAAGTGCCATGTTTTGGGCTGGTATCATGTTAAATGCTCGCACAGAATTAATTCATGTGGAGGGAACGATGACTGGTGATAGGTATCTCAGAGAGATTCTACATCCTCACGTGAGACTATGGCGCGCAGCTGTTGGCAATTCCTTCGTTTTTATGGACGATAACGCCCGACCTCATCGGACCAGAGCTGTAAATGAGTATCTTGAAACTGAAGGGATCAATCGTTTGAATCCACCCAGGAGTGTACAAGAGCTTGTTCATGCGGCCCAAGAAAAATGGCGAAATATTCCTCAACAGAATATCAATAATTTGGTAAACAGCATAGGCAGGCGACTTCAAGGTTGAATAAATTCTAGAGGTGGAAATACTCTTTATTAAAAGTTCTCATGCAGGTTCTCACTTAACCTTTTCTTTAAAAAGAATCAATTTGTATTTAATTTATTTAATTTCTAAGAATACTTTTTATGTTTAAAGCAAGTTTATTATTGGATTATAAAAATTTTTGACAAATATACACGTTTTTTTTTGAAACTAATTATTTGATTAATCTCTGATCCATTTATAATGAACACATTTTTTTTTTTCGGAGATTTAGGGTGATGCAAAACTTTTGAATCTATGTGTATTATTTAGTCGAATATTTTTCCGATAAATGAGCTGTGCATTTACCATGAATGGTTTATTTTCAATCCAGGAAATAATGCATTTTTTCTAGAATATCACCAGCAGCTATTAGCTATTATAAACGTTTGCCAGGAGGTTGGATCTAAATTAACTTGTCTACAAATAGATTCTAGAACTAGATATTCTACTTATTCTTGTCCTTAATTGTCATTCTTTAAGTAACCGCTCGACGTCAAGTTTGTTCAATATTTATTTTGAGTGCTCCTCCAAGTTATTTTTATTCCAAACTTTTCGAAGTTTGTCCCCTCCCCACGTTTCTGCGGAGATCTTGAAAGGTTAGAAATTAATTTGCATTTTTATGGTTTTGTTTTAACCAATTTCATTCTGATACATATTCACATTTACATCTGGACACATCTTATTTTTTATAATTACGTTTATTGAAACATTTACTTCGCACAATTCTTCAAAGCGAATGTTAATTTTAAGCAGATATAACTCAAATTTTTCAACTTTGATTGTTTTGAAAATCCAACAACTGCTCTCAGAATCAGGCCAACCTAATTTCCAACTATTTACGCAAATTAAACTACTGTTTGGCAAATTTATCTGAAGCCGTGAAAGAAATGCAGTCGAAAACATTCGATATTGCCACGTTTAACTATGAAAAAGCTAAAGTGCTATATATGTAGTGATAGTAATTAGAAAAGGGACTTTTTATTATCAAAAATATTAACAATATAATCAGACGTTAATTCTTAAATGTGCTTGTTTCCTTGGATTTTTTTTATTAACAATATTTTTTCAATTTATGAATATTAAAAGATGAGCACTTCTTCAAGCTCTGGCAGCGTTGTACGAAAACCATAATTACCACACCCTCCGAATGTTCTTCCCTCTCACTTCGTCAATTGACTGATATTGATTTATCCAGTGGAGTTTGTATTGTCAATGATCCTTGTATTTTCGGTTTTACTTGGTAATATAGGTACCGTACGCCTTTTGTACGCTTAAGACAGATATGCGCCATGTTTCCTCGCCTCTTTCCGATGCCCCGTAGCTTCAGATAAACTTCCCAACTAGCAAAGACGACTGAATTGTTGTATAGCAGTCGAATAGCGTTGTTTTGAGGACTGTTTGTTTGTATTAAGCCTTTTGTTGCGATAATTTTGTTTTTAAAAAAAAATTTTTTGTATTAAATGATTCTATAGTATTCTATAGTCGAGCAGTAATAGTGCTGCCCTTATAGTGACATATACGCATGCGTATTTGATGTTTTAAATAAGGGAAACATTATTAAGGTTAGTGATTGCCTTTATTTGTGCGACTTTATTTCATGTTTCATATTTATATGTCATGATGTGTAGGTGATTTGTGTCATCTGTGACACCTACCTTAATATAAAGTTGTCATTATAGGTTTCATGTTTCAATAACTCAAAATTTTAAGTCTGCTTTAAGGTCGAGCACTATTTATTTAAGATCATCACAATTACTGCAAGGCAGTAAATTCGTGTTTCCAATAACTCTCTATTGACTCATACAATATATGCTATAAGGACTATTATACGATCAAAAATATCATTGTATAAGACTTTTATACCTATTGTATAAGAGTTCTATAATATACTATATAACTAACAGCTACAACATTATAAAATAGTTACTTAAGATTGTCTTATTGAAGCTGTATAATGTTGTATACAAATATTGTATAGCATTCAATTGCGTTGCATTATAAAACACTTTTTAATTGGATAGTGCCTAAATATTCTTCGTTATAAAACAGTTATCGTATACCGTTCCATTTTACAATAAAATATTGTTTAAAGCATCTCTTTGGGATAAAATTGTTGCTTTATAAATCGCTATGTTTAAATAAGCAATTCTTGTACCGCTTTCGCTGCCATTATGAGCAATTGAGTTGGGAACATGAAACTATATTAAAAAATGTGACTGTATCATTATTTAGAGAATTATATTGTGAAAGAATATTCAGATGAAGTCATAAACTATTGAAATCATGAAAAAAAGTATGTTAGGTTTTTTTATTTTATTATTTTTTTTAAGTATCTTCTTGAAACTTAACCAGAATTGAAGCGCTATATTTTCTTTCTAAATATATACCCATAATCTATCAGTAAAATTTGCGGCGTATCAAAATTTCTGCTATTAAACCATCCAAATGGAATTATTTTTACTATCGAGGTCCGCCCAAGCGGCCCAACTCGTTTTGAAAAGTGTCCATTTTTACAAAATGGAATGTAAGATGCACGTTCAAATTGAAATATGATTTGGTTCTGATATTCTTCACTAAAAAATGAAATGCTTTTATAAACTACTATTAAATCATTTTATAGTAGCTGTATAAATGATTATAAAACAGTCGATTAAGAGTTGTATAAATGTGTATTAAACAGTCATATAAGAGTTGTATAAACTTTTAATGGAACTGTTATACAACCAAACAGTTGTATAAAAATGGACCCTTTTTAGTTGTATAAGGATCATTTAATTGTTTTGTAGACTGCTATAATAAATTGCTACTTGGGTTGCCAAACTATACATATATTATGGTGATTTTTGAATTGAGTAGTTGCAACCTTTTGATTGGAAGCCAATTTCTGTAATAGGTACCGTTGTTTATAGCACAACAAAAGATTATTAAATTTTCAACTAAAAATGAACAAAGAATAATGTCATTCATCTGAAATTCACAGTGAAAATAAAATTTTCTTCTAAACAAAACTTATAATAAAATAGATGATCAGTGAGAACAGCTGCTGTAATTTAATTAAAGTAAAAGTCGCCATGGCGCAAGAGAAACAATCAAAGTTATGTCACTTACATAAGTAGTTACCTCAACCTACCAGAATTTTAGCTCTTATTGTTGAACGGAAAAAATAATCCTTTTTCAAAATTCACCTACATACTAATGTTTCTTTAAATCATTTAAATTCCGACACATTTAATCAGCCCATAACTAGTAAACCGGTAGAAATATTGTAAAGCGGACTAAATGGCTTAGAAAATACAAAAAATATATGTATGTATTTTTGGGGAGACATTCACTGAGTCTTTGAAGATTTATCATATCCCCTTACTTCTAGTTAGTTTCAGAGTCTAGAAGATCCCTTAATACTATTTCCTGGAGGAATTTTAGGATATCTGCTGGTTTCAACTTGGGTGAATGTTCCTCTTCTATCCAGTAATCTCCCAGGTGCTGTGCTCTGGGATTCTGAATTACTGTACAATTCTTCTTTCATGCCAAAACATTTGCACTCTTCTTCCTTTACTATTTTGAGCTTTTCCAGGTGCCCATTCAGGCGACAATGTCCCGCTAGATTTTCTGTTAAAACTTTAGCGCAGTTTTACTTTTACTTATGCATTCATTTGATCTCAACAGGTTGTAGTCATCCAGTATCTTTGATTGTCTAAGCCCTACTGGATCTTTCTGTTTTTTTCGGCTTTACGTATATCTTCCAATGTTACATTGGAGCTGATTTCGCTAAAGGGTTCATGCCTTAAGAAAAATTTTCTGAGCCATTCAGTCAAAATCGCTTCATGATACTTCAACCAGTTTCCTACCAATGGATTAATTAAATGTGGGATTAAAATAATTATCCTGTATTTTGATATTGTGTCAATGACATTTGATAAGCAGAGTCAACATATGATTATTCTTCTACAGATCTGGTTTTGATTGGGAAGTTTTCGAAAATCTACCAAAACGGAGAACATTTACCCCCCTTCGCACCCCAGGTCTATGCTATATGAACCTGAGCGTTCTAAATATCATAGAACTACCATGCAGGAAGCACTAATTCCTATGGGTAGGCCTGCACCATCTCCGCCTCCTGAGCCAAGGGCTCTTTCGCCAGCTCCTGCAGCAGCTGCAGTTGAAGCAATCGATCAGGAACAGGAAAATGAGGAAATGAAGCGGTTACCGATGTTAATTTCTAGGTGATTTTTTATGTTTTATATATAGAGGTTGGCAGAAAATATATTTACTCGTTCGATTCCCCTTAAAATTTTTTTGGATATTGATGAGATTAATTCAAAATAATAATAAAAGTTTCGGAATAAACACCAAATTTATTATGAAGAACTATATTTATTTAATTTGGATGGTTAGTAACATAATACAGGGGCATACAAAATATTGAAATGGCTCCCTTTCAATATTTTGTGTGTAAACAACTATTAAATTGAGTTGAGATTTACCAGACTATCTAAATGAGGTATGACTTGATACCTAACGCCATTTGAAAAAGTTTACGAAGTTTCTCGAGTAGGTAGGGGGTGAATTTGATGACAGTTAACGCTAAAAAGTGACTCTTTCAAGTAAAAAGTTGACGTATTCCGTCATTGCTTTCTTATACAGTGTGGAAACCACTTATGGAATAAAATTCTTTATGTCATTATTTTAGAAAATTATAAAAAATGCCGACACACGTCAACTTTTGAATTGAGTTGTGCGTTATGTAAACATAAATTTAAATGTACAGAGTGATTCACGCAAGTATGCCATAGTCGGTGTTGTTTTTTTTAATGAAACACCCTGAATATTTGCATATTTTTGAAATCATCTTAATGAACCGATTCCAACAAACTAAATAGTGTATGGTCAATTATCAATTATTATACAGGGTGAAATTTTAAAATTTATAATTTCTTACACTTGAAATATTGGTACTTTTTTAAATTAGCTAAATATGGATTTATCAAAAACCTAAACAAACCAATTATTAGACTTATTTGTATACTAAACAAAACCTGCTACGCCCATGAATTTGATCATAAATACCTAAAAATTGTCTAAAAACGCCAATAATTAGACAAAATCGGTAAATAATGTGGATTGTTTTAAATAGGTAAATGATGCAACACAATCAACTAGCATTGTAGACCTCAAAGACAGGATAACTACAGAAATACGGAATATTTCACCTCAAACTTTAAACAAAGTTAAGGAGGAGTTCTATAGGAGACTGTGCTATTGCGACAACTAGGTGGAGAACATTTTAAGCATTTATTTTAATGTATTAAAATCAAATACATCAGGTATTTTATGTATGTGTTTAATAGCTGTAAAAATAAAAATTTCACCTTGTATAATCCATAATTTAGTTTGTTGGAATCGGTTCATTAAGATGATTTCAAAAATATGCAAATATTCAGGGTGTTTCATTAAAAAAAAAACAACACCACCACGGCAAACTTGCGTGAATCACCCTGTACATTTACATTTATGTTTACATAACGGACAACTCAATTCGAAAGTTGACGTGTCTCAGGATTTTTTATAATTTTACAAAATAATGACATAAAGAATTTTATTCCATAGGTGGTTTCCACACTGTATATGTCTTATTTCTGAAATATTATGGGTGGGTAATTTTCAAATAAACACAGTCTATAAGTAGGTATTCGTAATTATTTCATCTTCTAACTAAACAATTCCCAAGAACATATCTATGATTACTAATTATGCGTTGCGTATGCGTATGAACTATAAATTATAATTAAATAAGGTACTTCACATGCAACTTAACATAAATTACTTTCATTTTCAAGAAAGCGTAAATTTGAAGTAGTATTTCTTTAGATAATCTAGGCAGGCTTGGTTTGTTACACCTAGATCTACAACGTCAAAAGATTTACTTAATCTTCAGTAAAATTAGAAAAATGCACCTACTGACAATGTATTTCAAAATATCGTTGACAATTTAATTCATTCACCTAAAAACACTCCACCTTCGGTGTCGTGTTTTTAATAGTTGACAGTTATTCTCGTCAAATTGCTAGGAAACAGTTTCTCATTAAACAATCCAAATTTACCCGATAAAATACAAACCACTTGTGCAATTATAAGTGATAAAATCTATAAATATATTGAAAAACCAATTTTCGTGCAACCGGACGCAAAACAAGCAGCCGCAACAGAGGCCACAAAATGATATTTTGCGGCCGTTACCCAGAGAATGATATTTTGCGGCCGTTACCCAGAGTGACGGGCCGTTCCCATAGTGACTGCCGGCAAACTGAACGCCACTACAGCATTTGACATTTCTGAAATATGACAATAACAATGTATTTCGAACCAAAAACTAACTGTCTTTTCTAAAGAGACATAATGTTAATTGAAATTATGTAATTTTCACGGTTGCACGAAAAGTGACGTTTGGTTTCGCAGCCGTTGCTATGCAATGCTGACTTCGC
>CAJUYG010004936.1:0-15235 GCA_910591675.1 Galerucella calmariensis | reverse complement strand
AAGAATTTTGTACCAAAAACTTGGGAGGTGATAAAAAGACTAAAAATAATGATGGTATTTCATATAAAATTTTTTTTCACGACCTTCGTTAACGAACTATAGGGCTCTAAAGTTGGGAATGAAAAATGGTTTTTTTTTCACAATTATCAAATGGCTCATTGGAAATTGGTAATATTTTAACCAATATTAAACACCACGATTGCACACTTTTTGGTGTGATATACAAGTCTAAAACATACTTGTGAACTCAGGTACCGAATAAGTTAAATGGTGGATGCGCCATTTTTATTGTAAGTAAAACTTCTTTCAGTTATAAATGCAATAATTGGCTTTTGTAAACATTTTTAGAGATATCAAGTACTCTTGTGACATCTCGATAACATCAACGGTTTAAGAGATACGGGCAATTTTATGTCGCCCTGCACACCAATTATTAAGAAATTGGTGAAATTTTCTTAAACTGTTTTGACTTTTTTGATGTCGTTAATTACTTGGTTACTCGTTTTTTCTAATCTGCTAATGTAATGTAGTTATTCATTTTTCAGGGTTTTGTTGATATTTTTACTTTTATTAAAGTAATGTTCGTTTTCAATAAAGTTCTTTATAGTTAAACAAAGTAAAAGTTTACATTTATAAATGTAGACTGCACCAATTTATTAATAATTTGCTAATAATACAGGATGCTTCATGTAATCGTACATTCAAAATAAATTTAAATGCGCCAATAGGTGTGCAGTGCGACATAAAATTGCCCGTATCTCTTAAACGGTTAATGTTATCTATCTCTCAAAATGTTCACAAAAGCCAATTATTGCATTTATAATAAAAAAAGGTTTAATTACAAAAAAATGGCGCATCCACCATTTAACTTATTCGGTACCTGAGTTCACAAGTATGATGTAGACTTGTATATCACGCCAAAAAGTGTGCAATCATGGTGTTTATTAACGGTTAAAAAAAAAACTTGGTACTTTCATTGGTCTGTCGGCGTCGGCTATGATTGACCTAATAAAGGAACACTCCCTTGATAAGTTTAAGGGTAGATGGGACGATGCAGAAGGTTGCAGGCTTGCCAAGGAACTGCTGCAGTACCCGGACAGCAAAGTAGCCAAAAAATACGTGACTATGAACAGACAGAACCTTCGGACAGCCACGGGTATTCTGACCGGTCACTGCCACCTACTAAAACACTTCTACAGACTGGGTCTGTCTGACACTTCACTCTGTAGATGATGTGAACAGGAAGATGAGACTGTCGAACACATTCTTTGTGAATGTCCGACACTCTCTCAATTTAGGTTTTCCGTATTCGGCGAGTACCGGCTAACACAAGCCAGCATGAGGGAGCTTACTTCCGGCGACGTTATCGCCTACTTCAAACAAGTAGGCTGGATGACGAGCCAGAAGGAAGTCTGAACCTCGAAAGGATGCACAATGGGCCAATTGTGGCCTAAGTGCTGTGGGGGTCACCCACCCTTCAAATTCTTACAGATACAGAGAACGGTTAAAAAATTACTTATTTCCAATTAGCCATTTGATAATTGTAAATAAAAAACCATTCTTATTTCCCAACTTTAGAGGCCTATAGTACGTTAACAAAGGGCGTGAAGAGAAAATTTTATATTAAATACCATCATTATTTTAGCCTTTCTATCACCTCCCAAGTTTTTGGTACGAACTTCTGGGACACCCTGTATGTACCTCCTTATAACAAGGAAGTGTAATTAATTGCCAGACCTGCACATTTTTTTCTTCGTACTTCGTATCCAATCTTGGCTATCGTTAAAAAAAAGTACCTAGCAGCTTAACATGAAATTAAGAAACATTTATATCATACATTTGAAATGTTAATGGAGTAACGAGGATCGTATTTACATAACACGCGTATACAGTAAAGGACAATGTTGCCGGACGAAAGCGTTTAGTTTTACCTATTGTGCATGACTTCGAAAAAAAAGTCAACGATAACGAGACAAAAATATCATTTATCTTCTGTATGTTCCTTGTGGTATATTATTCATTCTTTTTTTAATTTCTTGGGAAATTAAACCACAATATTTTTGAATTCTTTATTTCAACGTTTCGGTTTTTTTTCTGTTGTGTCAGTTAGGGATAAAAAATTAATTTTTACTTATTTTTTCTTGACAACGGTAGCTGGAACGCTACCGAAACGTTGAAATAAAGAATTCAAAAATATTGTGGTTTAATTTCCCAAGAAATTAAAAAAAGAAAAAATATCATTTGTACAAATTAATCTGCGCTTCTGGCAACAGCGGTTAAAATAGGGGGCGATGGACATTCTTTCAATCTCTGGAACTAAATACGCCCATCGCCAACTGCCCACAATCAATATTCTCTCTCTTTCAAGCAGTTTTTCTCATATTTTCCTTGTCGTACTGGTACTTGTGTAAATAGTATGACTTGAATAGACTCTTCGCAATCTGTATGTCGTTAAAACAACATTACCAATTAAGCCACTAAACTAGAGATTTATTTTTCGGAAAAAAAATGTGAGGAATAAAATAGTATGTGATGAAGGAGTTGAATGTCATGTCTTTGTCAGGGTAGATCTTTGTTTCATAAACAAAGAAGCCATCGATCTTATTTTAATATTCAGTTGAATCTAATAAACGACTGAGTAAACCGTGACAGTTAAAATGTATTATATTTCCATTCTCATACATTCAAATATGGCCAGTGAACAATTTGTTTTTGTGTCATAAATAATGTATAGCATGAAGAATATTTTATACGAACACCACAGTGACATTATAGCTTTGTAGTAAATCATCTCAGTCTCAACGTTCTGCAAACAAAAAACTTGGAAGAAACAATATGCTCTAATTTTGGATAGCTGGAAGGAAGTGTCACTATAATATGTAGGTCGACATGATATTCGGTGTATATTTTCAAGACGCTGACACATTATTGGATGACATCGGTGTGAAAGAAAAAAAAAACTAAGAGGGTATTGTTTTTTTTTGTCTAAGCGTCACTGAAAACCGTATTTTCTTGGAAAAAATGAGCCAACATTTTCCTATTCTGGATTTTTTTATCAAATATTATTTAAACAATAGTTACTGAAAAGATGTTCATTTCCAAGCTGAGAAAGTATCAAACGGTAGAACTCAATTTGGTAAGCTTCTATGAATGTGTCCCACAGAGCACTGAATTTGGCCCAGTATTGTTTATTATTCATGTGAATAACAATTATGAGTAAAGATCAAACTAATCATGAGTTGAACCAAGCGATATGTGTTTAGACGAACGAATTTTTGTGGTCCGGTCAGTAATTCATTTGAAACCATTGACATATTTTTAAATATTCACTCCTGGGATTATCCACATTGACTGAAGATGTGACTAATTATAATAACGTATTTCAATGGACACAAAAATGTTGTACACCGAGAAAAATATTTATTTGTGACAATCAAAATCTTATTATGACAAATAAATATGATTTTCCATATGGCCTAACTAATATTTAATTTGTAGTTAAGAAAGGATTTGTTTCAAGTTCGGAAAGTAATATTGTTGATGAATAAAAACATATTCATTGTCATCAATAAAATGAGTTATCTATCGAAAATTACATTTATTTTTGTAAAAATGTATCATATTTGTCTCAAACAACATTTGTTGAGGTATAATGACAAAATAGTTATATTAATCTTTGAAAGCATTTAAATTGAATAAAGTAGTTTTCCAATAACAGATACTTATTTTTGCAAGCTAACTATATTGTTTTATTATAAAAAATTACTTTATGGCAGAATGACATTTCTTTATCATAAAAAAATGTATTGTATCGGTAAAATATATATATTTCTTTACAAAAAAAAGGTATATTGTCTGGGTTAACGATATGTTTTTTATTCGTAAAAAATGTATCTTCCCAGCAAATTATATTTTTTTGTTGGAAACAAATGTTGCTTCTTCAAAAAAACTATTAATTTTTACTAAAATTCAACATATTTATCATAACCGAACCATAATTTTCATAAATATTATATTGCCTTATAGTGAAAAAATATATTTCCCGAAAGACCGAATTATTTATGGTATTGCTTTTTGTTTATGGAAGTTACCTACATGCACTATTCAATACACTGAGCTTTTAGAAATGTTTCTAAATATTTAGAAATATATTAAAAGTTCACGGTGTATTAAGCAGTATGGGTAACTTCCACATGGTTCTCTAAATAATTAGGTTACTTAGGAAAATATATTTTTCACAAATATTTGTCTAAGCCGTTTCCAGACTATGTCCAACAACAAAGTTGACTTTCGCTTTGTATGTGTGGACCACTCGATCGAATTGGTCGATGGTTAGTCTGGACACGGATTAAAATTACAGTATTTTTATGACAAACATGTTTAAATCTAATGAAAATTAATGGTCTCTATTTATGCATAAAACTGCTTAGTAGGAAAGCAGGATAGGAATAAAAAACTGCTGAATATTTTGATCCATTAAAAAGAAAATTTTTTGACAGTTCCTAGAACTAATCAAATTTCCTCATTTTTGATCATATGAACAATTTCACCCAATCATGTCAACATTACACTGAAAACAGACCTGGGGCTGTTTTCACACGTTGCTATGGATGCATATTGATTTATTTCGACTTTGAAGTTTCAAATATTTAATATTTCGAAATGTCACATTTAACTTTTCTAATTGTTCCTTTGTTAATTGCACCTTTAGATAAATTGTTTAAGATCTGTTCTTTTTCTATAATAAGCAAAAAATTTTCTATCCGAATAACCCTCGGACATTGATAAATGCTCAAAAATTTTATGACAACTTTCTCAAGCTTGTTGCTTATAGGCAACAGACCTCCGCCTACGGCGTCGGTCTGTTTCCAAGCAACAAGCTTTCGACATCTGTCATAAAATTTTTTCGAACAATTATCAATGCCCTTGGGTTATTACTACTGAAAACTATACATTTTTAAAATAGATACAATACAGTTATAAAATAGAAACCATACATTGTTAAAATTAAACATACCTACATAATCTAAAACATAACCAACAATGGTATCCACAAGATAGCCTTGTCTATTCTTAAGGGTGCACATTAATGCTTTCCCCATAGTAGTTTTTTGGAGGTCTTGGAGTAGATCTGACAGGTTTAATTGAGAAATGTGTATGTTTGAGGTACATTTGGCTTGCTTGTTACTTCTACCTACCTGAATATAATTGTCATTTATTTCCTCACCTTCAAAGATATCTCATAATTCTTGTAATCGCCATGAGTTTAACAATTCATTCATTCTATTATTAAACTTATTTTTGTCCAGAGCACTTTAACCACATACTTCACAAAAACAAAATGATTAGTAAAATTGCAAAAACTGATCTAATTTCACATGCAGACTGACGCCAAACGTATACAGGTGGTGTCCGATACCGAACAATAGGGAAGGGTGGGGTGAGAATTCTTTGTTTCAATTGCCATATAATTTGAGCTTAAGAGAAATGCTGGGAATTATATTTGAAGGAAAAAAAGGTGAGAAACAAAATCCCAAGAGACGTAGACAAGGAATTAGGACTTTTGGTTTCAAGTATGATCTGTGGGAAAAACGCGTCCCCTGAATTTATGACCCGAAAAGCGAGAAGAATCTGAAAATACGGGTTACGAGTTTAGCAAATGACCATATTGACATATTGTCGCGAGGTGAAGATGCCTCTGCCATTTAACTACATTTGTATCGAGAAAAATGAAAACTAATGCCAATTTTTTTTGTCGCAAATTTTGGAAGACTACAAAAGGCAAATGCTTCGTTCCAGCTCATGAAGCTCTGTTCGAAAGGTTAAAAAGGAAATATTAAGGAAGAATTTTTGTCACAAATTTGGGGGGGTGCTAGCCATCTATAATATGCTTTCGAAATACAGGCTACAAAATTTCAACTCATAGATGATATGGCCTCGAAAATGCCGGGAAAGATAAACGACTTCCTCCACTGCCATTTCCGTGGGAATGCCAAGTCGACCATTCCTTTGATACTCATCCTGAAGTGGACGAATTTCATTAATACATTAATAATGACATTACAGAAACTCCTAAGGTGCTTGTAGGAAGCTGCAAAACGTGCAGGGTTTGCACTTAAATGAGAAATTTCCGCTGCATTTAACTTTCGATTTCGGCTTCACCTCTGAACCGAAGTTGAAGTATTCATATGACGCAGAATTTGAGCCTTTTCAGACAACAAAATGCGAATATAATGTAGAACCGAGTATAACTAAGCTCCTTTTTCAAAAGAATATAATACTACCGTCTTGAAACTTAAGTTCGTACAACTTCCATATCGTAAATTCAAAAAAGAATAGGATGCCGAAGGTGAGAAAATACCGTTTGTGTTGTGTTTACATAGTTGTTTAGTAGTGAGTGTCATGTTCAAAGACTTGTGACAGAATAACAAGTCGTCTGAAAACTTTGTCACACAAGCATTTGTAAATCAGTATATGGGATTTCATTAAAAATAAGGAGAATTCTTTTACTGAAGAGCATGAGGCTGAAATAACGTGAATACTGATTAAATTAATGAAATTAAAAAATATGAAGCTTGGATTAATGTGTTAGATTTTCCTTTATGATGCATGAATTGCCTGTTTTTTTGCTGGTTCAATTTGCTGTAGATCGGTCGCGATAATAACAAGATCTACTAAAAGATATCTAAAGGGTTTTCTTGAAATAAGCATCAATTATTGTGATGTTTCTCAACTTAATATCAATATCAATGGAAACAATTTCAGATTTACCAAGAAAGCCAACCATTTTCTAGTGAAATTTCCTTTTCTCTTGACTAGTGATAATGACATTCTGTGTATCACTTATAAGATACTTAAGAATTCGATTATCCAACGCCTTTACTGTTTATACCTACTTATATTATTAACTAGGCTGTCAGGTTTCCTAATTTTCAATGTGTTGTGCGTTCTAAGCGTAACCTTTATTAAGAAATGAAGTATTCGAGTATATTCCAAATAAAATTCTTCGGCTCTACTACGATAAAATTAGCACTTAATGTTTCCACTTTCAATTCATTCTCTATCTGAGAATTAAGTGATAAAATCTAAATTTTCTCGCTAAATCTCTCGAAACTGATTATTTCTTATTAGTCAATTACTGAATAAATCCATTACAGAGGCATAAAGTGCTTTTAATCTCCTAACACAAAACCTGTATAAACTTAAACTGGATTTGCAGCCTACCATCCAAGGAAACAAGTAATACATTTCCCAGGTATATAGTGTAGAATCTGATAAATCCCTTAGATAAGTTATGCAGATTTGAGAACAAGGGGATGTGTTGATTTTACGTTAAGTTCAACATTCCTGTTTCAAACAGTCACAATATTTGTGTTTGATTGAAGTTGAAGCATTTTATTCATTTTAACAATAAGGTTTGTGAATAATATTTTTCTCAGGATCTTCCTTATTATTTCCTTCAGCTTTACAATGCTCTCAACGTAATTTTTATCATCAAAACAGATTAAAATGATGCCAAAGCTGCATAGTTATTCAAAAGCCGATGTCATTCATTTATTCGTTTGGGTTGTGCTCAACAGCCCAGGCACTTGAACTGAATACTACACTAAGTTCGCCCATTTTGTGCAGATTTTTTCTCAGGGTGCAGTGTCCACACCGAGAGAAGAGTTATTTATAGACAAATAATCTGATTTGTTTGACCCCCCTTTGTTTAAAACTAACATTGCTTATTTATTATTAAGAAGCCATATTAACGTGAAAATATTGGGAAATTTTGATGTAAAAAAATGATTTATTCGAGTGTAATTTCTTTAATGTAAAAAAATTGTTCTTCTATATGCACACCTTCACACAATTGTTCTTCAGAAACTATAAAAGTCTACGAAGCACAATAAAATATTTTATTATAAAATATAACAATGCTATTTGGGTAAAAATTGTTTTCATTACCCAGAAAAAAACCTAACATCTTCAATAATATTCCATCACTTTAAAACAACAAATTAAATATTCATAGTAAATCATTTGAAAGTTTTGACTGAAATTTACATTTTTTAAATAAGCCTATAGATTTTTAGCCTCAAATAAGATCTACTTTATACCGAAAAAATTAGTATTTAAGTATAATTGTACATTTATTGTTACGAGAAAAAAACTTATTCGCTACAAATCACATATTTCTTTACCAGTAAGAAATCACATGAGCCTACAAATTATGTGGCAATTGAATTCTCACCTCACCCTTCCCTATTATTCAGTAATGGTCACCACCTGTATACATCAGTCTGCATGTAAAATTAGATCAGTTCTTGCAATTTTACTAATTATTTTGTTTTTGTGAAGTACCTATGTGGTTAAAGTGCTCTGGACAAAAATAAGTTGAATACTAGAATGAACGAATTGTTAAACTCATGGCGATTACAAGAATTGTGAGATATCTTTGGAGGTAAGGAAATAAATGACAATTATATTCAAGTAGGTAGAAGTAACAAGCAAGCAAAATAAACCTCGAAAATACACATTTCTCAATTAAATCTGTCAGATCTACTCCAAGAACTCCAAAAAAACTACTATGAGGGAAGCATTAATGAGCACACTTAAGGATAGACAAGGCTATCTTGTGTATGTATGGTTTCCATTTTATGAATGTATGGTACCTATCTATTTCAAAAATGTATAGTCTTCTTTTTAATAGATCAAAATATTCAGCAGCAAGTTTTTTATTCCTATCCTGCTTTCCTACTAAACAGTTTTATGCATAAATAGAGACCATTAATTTTTATTAGATTTAAACATGTTTGTCATAAAAATACTGTAATTTTAATCCGTGTCCAGACTAACCATCGACCAATTCGATCGACTAGTCCACACATACAAAGCGAAACTTTGTTGTTCGACATAGTCTGGGAACGGCTTAGACAAATATTTGTGAAAAATAACTATTTCATAAGTAACCTAATTATTTAGAGAACCGTGTGGAAGTTACCCATACTGCTTAATAAACCGTGAACTTTTAATATATTTCTAAGAAATTAGAAACATTTCAAAAGCTCAGTGTATTGAATAGTGCATGTAGGTAACTTCCATAAACAAAAAACAATACCTACCATAAATAACTAGGTTTCTTAAGGAAATATATTTTTTTACCATATGGCAATATAATGTTTATGGAAATTATGGTTCGGTTATGATAAATATGTTGAATTTTAGTAAAAATTAATAGTTTTTTTGAAGAAGGAACATTTGTCTCCAACAAAAAAATATAATCTGCTGGGAAGATACATTTTTTTTTCGAATAAAAAACATATCGTTAACCCAGACAATATACTTTTTTATGGTAAAGAAATATATTTTACCGATACAATACATTTTTTCATGATAAAGAAATGTCATTGTGCCATAAAGTAATTTTTTTATAATAAAACAATAAAGTTAGCTTGCAAAAATAAGTATTTGTTATTGGAAAACTGCTTTATTTAATTGAAATGCTTTCAAAGATAAATATAACTATTTTGTCATTATACCTCAATAAATGTTGTTTGAGGCAAACATGATACATTTTTACAAGAATAAATGTAATTTTCGATAAATAACTCATTTTATTGATGACAATGAATATGCTTTTATTTATCAACAATATTACTCTCCGAACTTTAAACAAATCCTTTCTTAACAACAAATTAAATATTAGTTAGGCCATATAGAAAATCATATTTATTTGACATAATAAGATTTTGATTGTCACAAATAAATCTTTTTCTCGGTGCAGTCACCAGGTTGGTAACTATCTTCAAATGTCTCTTACTCAGATTCAATAGCGTGGCTAAGAGTTCCATGTCTATCTTATTCAGTAAATTCTTCGTGAGGTGGTGTCCTTTTTTCACTTATAAGCATTGTTTTTCTTTGTATACACATGAATTTGGAATACTTTTCCAAAATAATCACCTATTTTTGCTACTATTAAAATTTTTCGATAGTTCAATACTTTTTGTGTGAGTTTGTCTTAAAGCTTTTCCCGACCATGTCCACATGACTACCGTAGATTGAGAAAATAGTTATTTATGCAACAAGTGTAAAAAGTGAGTATCTTCTGTGAGTTCCTCGAGGCATTACTTATTCTTTTTTCTCTTATTCTTTTGGGAATCAAACCACAATAATGTTTTTTTATTTTTTATTTCGAGGTTTCGGTAGCGTTCCAGCTACCGTTGTCAAGATTAACTGGTAATAAAATTAATAAAATAATACCTACCGAAACGTCGAAATAAAAAATAAAAAAACATTATTGTGGTTTGATTCCCAAAAGAATAAGAGAAAAAAGAATAGGTGTTGTGTTAGATAGGGACCAAAAATTATTTTATTAATTTTATTACTAGTTAATCTTGACAACGGTAGCTGGAACGCTACCGAAACGTCGGAATAAAAAATAAAAAAAACATTATTTTGGTTTGATTCCCAAAAGAATAGGAGAAAAAAGAATAGGTGTTGTGTTAGATAGGGACCAAAAGTAATATTCATATTGAAAATTGCACAAATTGTTCTTTTACTTTTAATATTAATAAAGTTTGAGTTCCTAACATATTATATTCTAATTTTCCAGTTTTTGCATGAAAAAATATTGTATGCATATATATAATATTGTTGTCCAACTCGGCCTAAAGGCCTCGTTTGACAATTTCACATCGCGTGCAAAAAACACGTTTTGCACGAGTGGCATACAATATTTTTTTTACGTTCATGCAAAAACTGGAAAATTAGAATATAATATGTTAGGAACTCAAACTTTATTAATATTAAAAGTAAAAGAACAATATGTGCAATTTTCAATATTAATATTACTTAGTGAATTATTTTTTAATTCCACTTCTTGATTTGTAATTTCTTTAAATGTACCAATAGTACTTGGAATTTGTACATCTTCATTATTTTCAAACTGAAATATTTGTTAAGCAACATTAAGTTTGCTTGTAAGTGATTCCTCTACATATCCCTGATATTTAATAAATATCATTTTCCGCAAATCGCTAGGAAATTTTGACATGCCTGTCAAAATTTCTTGAAGAAAAAGTCAGGACTTCCTCACTGTAAGGAAATGTCATTTCCTTACTGTAAGGAAATAATATTTCCGTACAGTTGTTAGTGTTCTACATAAATGATTGAAAACACATTGCTTATAAGGAATTAATTTATATTTTGAAAACATCAAGTCATTGCTGAATACATTTTTAAGATCAATTTGTTATATTTACAGTAATTTGACAGTTAGTACAATTATTGAACATTGGAGGAACACTCTTAGAACTATGAGAAACATTTTGGACAACATGCAGGGTGGTAGGGTCATTTTGTTGAATATTTTGTACTGTGAAAATTTTATTTGCCACCTCAACCTTATTGTTAAGCGATTCTTCGATATATCCTTCAGCAACGTTTGATGACTTCCATCCGCCATGCCTCTTTAAACTAGTTATGTCGGCACCAGAGTCAACCAATATTGTTGCAGAAGACCGACGAAAGCAGTGACCAGTATATTCTGTCGGATTTACCAAGTTCAAATAAGTAGCAACTATTTTGGGCATTTTTCTAAATTGATGAATTCCTACCACTTGTCTACAACCCTTTCCGCTTTGATATTTAAAGAAAAATCGGTCACTGTTCATATTTTCTGGTCTTAACGAAACATACTTTCGATAAACATTCAAGTAGATCTGATTAATTACAAATGATCTTGGTTTGTTGGTTTTCGAATCAGGTATGCTGATTAAAAGCTTAGATTCTAAGTCTTCTATATCGTGTACAGTCATTCGGACTAACTCATCCATTCTACAGGCCCCAGAAATACCAAATATTACAGCCACCTAAAAAATAAATAAAGCTATAATCTAAATAGAAATTAAAACCTTGTAAATTACCTTAATCATTAAATTTTCTTTATCTGGAGCTTCCTGGATGAATTTTTCAATTTCTTCCTCCGTTAAAATCTTAGATTTATTTGCCCTATAACCTTGAGCTTGCCGTTTCAATAAAGAACGAAGTTTTGAGTATGTAGATATATCTACATTGTGTTTAAGTGCAAGGGTTGACTTCAGCATTGAATAATTGGCCCATAATGTTGAAGATTTCATCTTCAAACAAAGGTCTAGGAAGTATGCCATTACAACATTTTCTGAGAAAGAACTCGTATTTTTACTCATGCGATAATCCATAAAACGTCTGTATGCATTTTCGTACTTTTCTCTTGATTTCTTTGGCAATAATTCTAATGAAGCAGTATTCACTGCCTCAACCAGCTCTGGAGGAGTCCCAGGAATGGAAATTTCATCATCACTTATCATTTTACTTTCGAGAACACCAGCAATTAAATTTATAAGCGTCAAGTTTGACAATTCAACCTCAATACGTTTCCATAGTAACCCAAGTAATTTTATTAGGAATTTCAAAGCAACATTTATTTGGGAATAAAATTATCGCGTTTTTTTTTAAATCAATCAATATCTGTCGAATTTTAAGCGATTTGCGGAAAAATAGTATGTTTACCTCGTAGGAAAAGCCACATTCCTGGACTCTGTGTTGCTAAGTCTCGGCTTGCGCCTCGACTTAGCAATCTTCACAGTCGTCCAGGAATGTTAAGCTTTTCCTACCCGGTAAACAATGTACTATTACCATGTCAGAACTCAGAATGTATTTTAACCGTTCTTCTTTTTTTTGTATCTTTATGGCCTCCATCTTGTCAGTACTTAATCATAGGTGGTTTTCACTTTGACCATTTACATTTTAAATAATCAAAGATTTTTGCAATAATTGTAACTCGTTGAGACTAAGTAGTAAGATATACATACTTATATTATTGCTGTATTAGAGCAGGATCAGACACTTGCTCTGGATTTTTATTTTATTTAAATTTTTATGTTTGTCATCAATCATCAGAAAACTGACAAGAATGACAGATGAGTGCAACAAAAATTTTGTTGCACTAGTGCAAAAAAGAACCACTTTTTCCATTAAATGTTTTTCACAAAAGTTTTGTTTTTTGCATGAATGTAGAAAAAATATAAATAAATATACCAAAATATTTCCAAACATATGAAAATAGGATATTAGCGTCTCAATGCGCGCCTACGTATTTTTAAAACCTTCTCGGCATCGTAAGAATTTGATGAAGTTAAAAAAAGCGGAAAAGCTTCTTTTTTGAATACTAATCGAAAAATACGCAACGTTTAAAATTAAGCAATACTTATTCACCTCTCATCGTTGCCATTTATCAAAAATCCGTTTCCATTGTATAAAATCTATACTGTTCAGGATTTTCAATCATTTTTTATGTGAAATTCACCTTCGTGTCATAGGCGTACCAGTTTTATGAAATGTTATTAAATAATATGTTTGTTAGGAAAATCGTGATCTGATTTCTTGAAAAAAAAAATTGAAATTCATAGACGAGCTGCGCATCTCCGAAAATATGCAAAAAGTGTCCCTTTTTGTGGATTCATTCAAATTTCTGTCACGATTTATGATGAAGTATAAAGTTAGTGCCTGTTGGGGCACATAATACAAAGAGAAATGCAGAGCCACATTGAGGTAAGGGCATCCAAAATAATATATTAAATAAAATGAAGGTTGTTTTAAGCCACAAGGTGAAAAAAATAAAAACTTGAGAGGTGTCAAGGGACACCCGGATGGAACGAAGTTCCTTTCGATTAATGAGTAAAGGAATTGTAATAAAATTTTATTTTTTTTAAGTTATAATAATATTTTTTTTATTATTAACAAATATAATGCAGAAACACTGTCAGGATTCATTATTATTATTATTTTATTTTTTATTATTCATTATTTACAAAAAACCTGTATACACTCAACAAAAATAATCGTCGCGACACCACACTGTTCAATGCGAAATAGAAATGAAAAAAATATCTGGCTTGCTTTCTATAAGAGAGAAAGATACAGACAGAGAAACATGCGACGCCGCACAGCTTACAATAGCTTCCTATATCAAAAAGTGTCGTGACAACTTTTGGTAAGAATTTTATCCGTCTAGCCCCCTTTCACAACGCGCGATAAGGAACTTCGTTCCAACAGGCCATTCTTTGAAACAGAAACAGTTCAATATTACATTGAATTGATATTTATATAGGACCACAGTTTCAATTATATACCATTTGGAATTGCTTTTTTTAAACGTTTAGGTCGTCGGAAAAAATGATTGTCTAAAAACAAATATCTTAAGTACCCACAAAATAATGTACACTCTGATCTATTAACAATGTTATAATTCACAGAAGATAAGTATTCTTAATATCACCGCATTAACGCCCGCGCTGGGTTTTTATTTCAATATTCCCATTTATATTCTGCCAAGATCGATGCCCTACATTTATTATTCTCGTATTAAACTTTTCTTTAGTATTCATATCGCACGCTACCCCTAATGCTTCAATCAAAAATTGCAGGGCTTACGGTATTCGTTGGCAACGAGAACGAGTTCACTACATTTCTTTTTAATTCCAGTTGTATATGTACGAATCTGCGATTGGTCCAAGTAGCCAACGTCCGCATACACTTATTTCAGTATTTTTCTCATGAAATATGATATTCTATATTCTTGATTTAGTTACATTGAAAAAAAGTTACTGTGTTCATGCCCAGTATTTAATGTACAATATTTTATTGAGCAACAGCCACATAACAACGTATTTTTTTATTGGTAAACCATTTTACCTATTTAAAGCACGCCTCAGCGTGTGTAAATCGAACTTTAAAACACGCGCGTGTTTTAAAGTTACCGTGGCAACATCAACAACTCGAGAAACGAAGTCTAAATCATGTCTAAGTGACAATTTTTTTATTATTGATCTTTTTGTAACGTGAAAACTTTTATTTGAACAATATTTAACAATGTCAAATTTATAAATTAAAATGGAAAGTGCCGTTGGTATTGTTTGAAATATTAATATTTCGATTTTTCAAATCTTAGGAAATGGTATTTAAATTAATACCATTGACATCCACAGAACTCAATAGGGTTGAACTTCCATCAAAATACAAATTAGTTCATGTTTTTCTCATTTCCATGACAACGCAAGGTATACATCACGAATTCAACCATTTGACCTTTAGTTCTTATTTCCATCTATGATTTCCATTTCTTGTTGTTGTAGTAGTTATAGACCAGTATTTATAATTTCCAAGTGCACCAATAAAAAAAATAGCGTAAAGTATTCGTGGATAACTGGTC
>CAJUYG010004935.1:0-15239 GCA_910591675.1 Galerucella calmariensis | reverse complement strand
TTTCCCGACGTTTGTAAAGGTGTTGTTGAACTCATTAGCAATGTCTTCTGTATCCATCAATAGGTCTTCTTGTTTATTCTTAATAGTATCAATGCATTTGGAACTTTCATTAGTTTTGTTGATTTTTTTCACGACTTTCCAAAGATTTTTTTAATTGTTAGGGTTCTGTTCTATCAGCGATATTAATATCTCCGATAAAAATGTAAAATTGCTTAAGAATCTCTTCCTGAATTTCATCAAGCATGAAAATAAGACAGTCAAGTTTCTCAAAACAAGAGAATTTCAACAAAATGGTCATGTGGATGTATTTACACGCATTCAAAAATAAAAGATAGTACATCAATATTGCAACCTTAATTATTATTTGATCCGAAACTAAATAACTATTGTTTGAGGTGTCCAGCATGTTCTTGTAATATGTCCAAACTATAGCATTGGAAAACAACTATCCAATTCTAAGTTAATCTTGTCAAATATTTCAGTATGAAAGTATAATTATTTATGTATCAAGTGTACTAAGTAGATGATTATGCCCTGGATGCGACAGGCTTACAAAGCCAAGGGCCTCTGACTCAAGAGTTTTTAAGTTGCCCGAGGATGTAATATGTTTATTAATATCAAGTATCCGTTGTATGCTGCCATTGGACCAACTTCCTCCTTTTGAATGATACCACTCAATCGAATCGTGCAAGAGTAGTCAAAGACACCTTGAATTCCTCTGTTTACCGCTCGACTTCAACTCCATTGAACATGTTTGTACCAGCTTCAAAGAGTCTTAAATTCTTATGAACCATCACCTCAGACACTCCAAGAAGTTTTACAGCTTGTGCCCCAACTTTGGAGACATATCGATCAAGGCCACTTCAACGAACTTATTCAAAGTATGGAAGGGCGTTGTTTGACTGTAATTGATTTTGGAGAAAGCCATACTAGTTATCAACGTACACAAATTATTTTTGTTGCTTGAAACTACGGACGCGTTGCACAAAATGGTAGAGAAATATACATGAATGAATAATCATTTTATAACATTCAAACATTTGAATATTTGGTGACCAGAAATCTTAATTTTCAGGAGCACAATCTTCGAATTTTTGAACGTTTCTGGAGCAGTTAATTCGGAATTTTATAATTCAATCACTTTCTCCAACACTATGGCGAATTGCAATGGAATGCTGGACCTAAACATAACAAAATGTAAACAGCAGTTATTTCCCATCTCCAAAACTTATTGATTTGAAAATCGAAATAGCAAATTTTGAAAAGTTAATCAGAAACAATATTATGTCATATATATCAGCACTGCAAAATTCACTCTTTAAATGTATACGATTCAAATGTCACTCTGAAAAGATATTTTGGCCGTACAAATAAAATGTTCCATTAAGCCTGTCTAATGTATATATATTTGGACAAACTTACATGAAATGGTTGAAACACAACGACTTGCACAATGATGGCAGATATTTCTGGGTTTTTCAGTTTTGCATGTAGAAACTCAAATACACCAAAAAATGTGCTTGCTAATAATGAAGAGTTTTTAAACCTCTACGGTACGATATTTCAACGTCAACCTAATTCGCTAAAGCCCGCTTTACAGTTCACAATTGTTTTTTCAATGTATTGCAGCAACACTTCAACCTTGCAGGGTCTTGCTTGGAACTATTGACAATCGTTTTACATTTCACAACTTAATCTAACTACAGATTTTTTTACGGATTTAAATGTTAATATTAGTGAATTGGAATTATCCGTTACTCCTAACTGATTGACTTTCCACTTATGTTCTATACATTTTGCTAATCCTCTTGTAGAGAATCTTGTAGAGCAATACAATAATGTGAACATTGGGTAGGGTGACAATAGGGGAGAGGGGTTTGAAATTATCAAGTAAGAACGTCCACATATGAGCAAAAAAAAGTCCCCCGTTGTATGATTTTCGGAGTTTTTTTCTCCCTCTCTTCACAAAAGTGACGCCTTCAGAATTATGTGGGGTAGATAGTTTTAATCGAAATGCACTGTATATGCGTTGCGTTTTTTTGTTGGTAACAGGAAACTCACAAAATTATTTCCTACTGCTCATCATTTCGATCAAGAATATCACATGCTACAATAATCTGGACAAAGATACGCTAGTTTATATTTTTTAAATGCATTTTCGCCACTTTGCTTATACCTTATGTATTTTTTGTCCACAACGCGTTATGATTATCACAAGAGTTGATTTGTTTCCGAAGATTGAGTGATACTTATGGTCGAAATACAAAGCTGCAGATATTAACACTCGAATTTTGGAGTTAATGGTAAATAAAATTGAATTCGTAATGAGTTTTAAAAAAGGGCGAATGGAACTAAAATAACTAAGAATAAATAGGAGGTATGTATTGTAGGTCGGTCTGGCTCACTGCCCTCTTACAATTTTTAATGTTCAACAAATTTGAACAAACTAACAATAAAATTTAAGTTTTATAATGGTTTTTAGATCGTTCACAGATCCATTTTATGAAATTGCTACCGTTTCATAAATACTTTTATAATGTTCTTATAGCTCTTATAAGCATGGAATTGACGCAGATTATGAAACAAATCGCCTGCTAGACATGCTCTATAGATGTTGTCTGTTGCTATAATTGAACAGTTTTCAGAACGTTGATAAATGTATGATGAAAATCTATAGAAACATTTATAAAACTGTTTCATAACAACTCCGCTACTAGGATAAAATAAGACATTTAAATGACTTTTTAAGAGCCGTTATAAAAACATTTTGCTACGAGAGCCGATAAAAATATTTTTTCAACATTCCTATTAACACAAAATTGTTTGTGAATATGCAATTTGTCTCTTCAGTTGTAGTAAAAAGATACTAAAATCTGTTAACATAGTAGCAAAAATAAAATGATTAAAAAAATGGCTCATTCGGTATAAGGAGTAATGATATTGACTTGAAAAATTCCATCCATGGAGCAGATGCGACTGCGAAATTGAATTTACTGTTAAGTATATGGTACAATTCTAATAAAATTTCAACGCGCCTTCCGAATTATGATGATTGGGGAAATTCAAAATATAATTTGATTCTTAAAAAAATATATCATACCAATTTTTGGTGGATGTTTCATTAGGACCTTCTACATTATAAACTAGCTAGTCCAGCATATCAATATTTCATGAAAATAGATGAGAAACGAACAAATACAAATTGAATATATATGGCCTGTCACTTAAAGCCTCACAAAATGGCCACTTTCTTATGCAATACTCATAAATCCAAATTATCCGAAATATAACAAAAAAAGTATGCTTTGTATGTAACTGTTATGAAAATCGAACAGGATTTGTCTAAGCAGATATGTACTTGGTATAAAAAGTAAATCACATATAAGTTCAACCTACAATCAACTTGTTTTTTTAGTATAATGGTTTCATTCATTGATATTACCTGATGAGAAACGCAATTAATATTGGGTCCATCAGTCTCCTTTGTTGGAGTACGGTCATTTCGATTGCTAATCTTCAATGATTGTTAGAGCTAGAGCCACTAGCGCTTCCTATTTGTGAATCACTAACAATATTATGATAATATACTTCCAATTTTTCCGTAAAATGTACCACTTCTCTTGATTTTTTTTCCAGCTACTATACGACATTTTGTTTGTATGTGCGAACAAAAAATATAATTAGACCAAATAAATATGAAGCCTTTTTGATAACAGTTCCATTATTATTGTTGTATCAACATTTTAATGTTAGAAGACCTCCTTATGCAACATATTTGTTTTTTAACTGTTCCATGTGGAACTATGAAACGATAATTTAATAATCACACGTTTTTATACCAATATGCTGCAGAAAGCAATTCACTCTTATTAATAACAATTGAAAAACAATTTTATTATTAGTACATATGTTCGTTACAAAACAGTTTTATTATTGCTTTTATAGCTATAAATTAATTCAATAAAGAACCATTATAAAATGCTATTAGAGCAAAGTATCGTTCAGAGCTAATATGCTCTATAAAAATTATTTTATAAACGTTTATAGAATAGCTCCATAACTCATTTTATGATTACTCCATAACTTTGCGTTCTTAAACAATTTTCTTGACAGAACAGTTGAGCGCAACAAATTAACCGTGAATAAATGCTTTATGAAACATAAAAGTCTCAATGAGGCGCCAATGAAACAATTGTAATAGTATATTAAAAGTATTTTTTCGTGAGATACCGTTGATGTGAAGTCGGTTACAAAGCGGTTATACCCCCACCAAAGAAATTTGAAAGGTTGTTATCGTTCATGATCTCTCGCGAAAATCAACCGGTTAACTTGACAACAATAATAAATATACATAACCTCAATAAAAAGTGACGGGTTACAAAGTTTCTTATGGTTTCATTATTCCTATTGTTCGAAAAATGTTTTTTTAGCTTTAACTATAATTGATGAATTTTTTGGTACTAGCCTTCTCGAAGTTATGTCATCACAAGTAACGTTGCATAGTTCAGTTAGGCTACGAGTTTCGGATGATTATTTTCACCCTAGGGTGAATCATATGGATTGATTAAGCAAATAATTATAATTAAACGGTGTTTTTTTTTAGCTTTTTAGAATGTAAATGAACACTTTTTCGCAGTTACTAGCTCCGTGGATATTATACATAAAATAATGGATTATCTTTGATATTATACTGAAAATTCAATCAAATTTCTAATTTTAAAATGTCACTCCTGTCAATTAAATTTCTAAAACCGCCAGTAACCATACTCCTAGGTGCGGGAACTGAAAAAGATCCCGTTTTATAACTTATTGCGTCACAAATTACGTCATTAACATACTCCCCTATTACCCTTCTATCGCAAAAATGCAGTGGGAACTGAATAACAGTTCCCGTTATATTAACGGGATCTCGCGAAAAAATACCATAAGTGTAAAGAACGGTAAGGGCTGTTTACCTGTCGGCTGTTGACAGCAATGTTTGGAGGCTCGTAGCGGAGCCTCCAATTTTGCTGGAGACCGGTATCACCCTTAACGTTGCTTATACCATTTTTTGCGCGATCGTATTGAAATAAATTTGGAATAAAATATTTTGAATTTCTTCGAAATGAATGCAATGTCAAAAGTGACATTTATACTTTTCGATCAGGTTGAAATATAATTTGCATTTTGGTGAAATTGTTCTTATGCTATTTATTACTTTTCATATTGTTCTGTTCGGTTCTGTTCATTACAAAAATATAAACCTTCCTATTTTTTCTGTTCCTTTTGTGTTATGAATGGAGTAATATATTATTCAGGACCGATTTAATGTATGTAGGGCTAAGACGTCGGTGAGTAATTTACTTACCGATGTCTGAACGGTAAGTAAATCACTCACCGACGTGCTTGACTTAGAAACCAGTAAACATAACCTACCGTCCTAACAACCGATGCTGTGAATGAACAAAAAAGATCGATCGCGCAAAAAAATATATTAGTTTGTAAACGATGTTGAATTGCTAGTGGAGAAGTGTATCTAAGAAGAAGATGGCTGCGTCATTTTCCTCGATTGACTTTTTGTCTTCTATTATCATTATTCGATTACTTACGGTATTATTATCAGGACACTGGAGAGAGCTTCAAAGCCGTCTTTTTATTAATGCCGTATTTCCCAACAATCGCTGCAAGATAATTTGATAAACTTCAATTCGATTTTATACTCTTTCTCCAAAAATAAGATAAACTGGACACTGCATGGATATTTCAAACGAGCAGAAATGCGATTAATTATTTCACAACTTAAGAATTCCATTCACTACGTTTAAAACAATGAAGTCGGAAAGGAAGTAACAGGTTTCACATTCCCATATTCTTAAAACTGAATGAACAAAAATGAGGTAGGAGAAAAACAAAGTGACAAAATGAAGTCTCTTTCTAACTTAAACAAGTAACTTTGTCACAATTTGTTGATCTGACAAAGGAATTGAATTACAAGTGGATTTCATTTCAAGAATATAATATAAATCTTAACAATTTTCACGTTCGTCTTTGTTGTGATATTTTCTGTTTTGATGCCTTAAGCTATTTTGTATTTTGTGTGATGGGCCTTTTCAGTAGATGGCCAAATATGTTTATTTGTAGCTCATTTTTCATTTTTGTACAGCGTTGTATCTTACAAATAAATATTGAAGGTTTGATGGAAAAATCAAGCTAATATACCTAATGGCAATTTGAATTTTTTCTCACTTTGGTCAGGTGACGTCATAAGGCTTGAAATTATGTTAGGTGCATTTGTCAGAATTGCAATCAATAGAGCAATATGGTTATTTTTAATAAAAATTCTGGTAGAAAGCGGATAGAGTGAAAAAGGTATTTGCTTTTCGAATGATTAAGAGTTATAGAAAAAAACAGAAACCACTTTTTCCGTTTTAAAAGTTCATAACAAACTACTGCGGAGCAATTGCCTGTCCAAAACATACCAAAATTGTACAAAGTAATAGTTTGCTTCCTACTACGATTGTCATCAAAAATATTCACCACATTTTGTGATGAAATACTTCGAATTTAAGTAATAGGGAAATACTGGGAGGTCCCTCTTGTATTCTGATGTAATCTCAAATTTTCTTATTTCCTTGAAGTTAATGAAGCTAAGCTCTGAAAATTGACTGAAGTGGTTACATATTACAAGCGAAGGTAATGCCAGGATTTTTTGAACAATGAACCTGTATGGACGCCAATGAGTTTTTATGAACCGGTGCGTGAGTGCGATTCCGTGTTGGCTATTTTGTTAAATTTAGTTGTCAGTCGTGGCATATTCAATTAAATTAAAACTTTTGTGAAAAGTTTCAGCAGAAATACTCGCTCTAAATTTGTTCATTGTTTTTCTTCGTACTGTTCCGGAAGCACGTCTAAAATATTAGATTCAATGAAATGGTCCAAGTTGGGCAATTTGGAGGGAATTTAAGAGTTTTGTAGGGTAGCTGATGGTAGAAATTTCATTTCCAGACAAGCATACAAAATACGCATAAATATATTTGTTTACTGAAGTGCTGCACATTTATCACTGATAAAATCTGTAGCAAAGTTTCAATAAATTATTTAATATATTGACTTCTATCCGTATTTTGTAATATACAGGATAATCCATCAAGTCCGCGTGTTCTTTAAACTGTACAATTTAAAATCAAGTGTATGTAGTTTACACTAACATTATTTTCCATATCCAAACCGAATGGTTCTCAATTTTATGATTAGGAAATCCAACAATAAAAATCAATTTAATTCCCTAGCTACTCGTGGGATGTGGTATGGATATGCAAGGGAAGTGAAACAGAAAGCACTGAAGGAAGAGGGAGAACGAAATTCATACGGATGGGGGAGAGGAAAAGGAGGTCAGGAATGAGGCAGTAGTCCTGAAGGATATTGGAGAAGTCAATCAGGAGGAGTCAATCAGAAAGTATTAGGAAGGGTTTGAGGAAGATGGATGGAAAGTGAGTGGATAGAGTAAAAGTCTCAAGGAACAGGGAGGTGATTGTCGAGGCAAAGAAAGGGGTGAAGGTCGGGGGAATTCTGAGGGTATGTAAAAAGGGTAGAAGGAGCTGGGGCGGTGGAAGCTGGAAGGGGAACAAATCCATCAGAATGGTGGAGATAGACCCGTGGAAGGATGGAGTGGTGAGAAAGAAAATGGAGGAATTAATTGGGGAAGGGACAAGGGTGATGACAGTGGTAAGGAAGAGAAACGGGATGAAAATGGCGGTGCTTATGGTGGAATGGGAGAAAGTGGGAGCCTCACTAGGGAAACGGGGGATTAAGTTGGACTGGAATAGAGTGAATATTGTAGAGGGGAGAGAGGAAGGCAGATGCTTTGGATGTGGAGTGAAGGGCTACCAGGAAGCGGGGTGTAATGCCAAGAGAGTGGTGAGTATAAGATAATGCTGGCTATGTAAGAGCGTGGAGCACATGGCCAAAAACTGTCGGCAGGCCTTTTTTTGTAGGGTATGTGGGAAAAGAGGACACAAGCCAGGGGATACAGAATGTAGTAGGGGGGAAAAGAGAGTGGATGTGGACGGAGAGGGAAAACATGGAAGGTTCCCTCTCGACCCCTCAGAGGTGACGAGTCTGGGCAAATAGAAGGAAGGAGAAAGCAGTCCGCGGGAAGAAAAAATGAAAAGGTTGGATGGAGGGTGTACAGATAAATCTAGTGGAAAGCATGATTAGGAAAAAGAAGGCACGTCAGATGTGGGAGTGATAGAAGGGAGTAGATGAGGGAGAGTGTGTGAGGGACTGCCGCCCGCCTTGAAGTATGCTATGGTAGTGATTCCGAGTTGGGAGTAACGGCGAGCTTGAGGTGGGTTTGGTTGGTAGGCATTCCCTTGGGAATGAGTCCAACACTGTCTGGGTACTGGTTGGGACCCATTCGAACATGAGTTTCCTATCCCAACCCGAAAAAACAAATCTTTGCAAAATTGCAAAGTAATTACCTAGAGAAGCTTTTGTTTTGTAATGATACCGATGGTAGAGAAATGATAATGTGTGATCGAGTGGATTGTGAGATGAAATAATTTCATTTTGACTGCGGAACTTCGAGAACTGTTCCCTACGACTCACGGTACTGGAGTCTGTTTCTTGGAATATTATTCAAATGGATAAAAATTATTTTAAAATGTTTTGTGATTGTGATGGGAGAGATGTACATAAAATAGTTGTTCACTTGAATTACTCATTCAATATTTAATTTAGAATTATTTCATTTCATGTTCTCATTTTATTATTCAGATCACTCCGTTTATTGAATCATGACAATCATCTCGGCAATCAAGCCTATTCTTTAGCTCATTGAAAAACAACAATATAGTAGCAAGGTGAAATGGGACCTTAAAATTCAATGGCAACCAGTCTCCAAAGCTGCTGGTAACACTATGGAGGAAAACAGTGCGAAATAAACATATATTGATTATTAGTACTCGTATATCTGCTTTATGCTTTGTACTGGAAATGTTTTCATGTGAGTACAATTCAGTTGGGAAGTTAGTCGAAAATCCACATATGCAACACAAAATTTTCATACCATCAAACTTTCCATTGTTTATCATCATTATGAAGACACGAGACAATCCTCAAAGCCAAATGAAGCCATATTGATTTCCATTTGTCAAGTAATTTGAGAGCCTTGTGAAACGGGAGGCATCTGGAATGCTACCGAAAGGTAGAAATGAGCATCTGGGCGAATATTTACCATATGAATAACAATAGCATCAGATATTTTCACTACCACGTTCAAACGTTCAACTGCCCAGCTGATAGCTGGTAGTCCAATTATCTTATTTTCTCAGATGCATCAGTTTCCTCATCATATATCCATCAGAGCAATTGTAATACTATTTCCTCGACTATCACCTATAGTGTCTTAGACGAGAGTGAGCTGCAAAGGAAGATATTCATCTCCATTACATAGTCTTTTAACAGATGAATTCGAACAGAAAATCTTTTTAATGTGAATATAACATCAAATATACAATTCGGTTCTCTTCTACAATATAATCAGTTTTATACAGTGTGCTCCAACGAAAACTTAACATCCCCAAATAAGACAAACTCAGCTCCCTAAAAATGAATCAAAATGTGTCAAATTTAATGGAGAGGGAAACTATTTTCGATACTTTTGGAACAAAATTTATACCTTAAGATGAAACCTTCTGTGGCCTCTCATCAACCACCAATTTATCAAAATAACAAGTGTTGACAAGTGACACATCAGGTCTGATCTAGTAGGCTGAGAGGGTGGAACAACCTTGTGAGAAAGTGCTCACAAGGTGGAGAAGATATAAGAGCTTGAACTGATTGCAATCAATCTTTGTAAATCGGCAGTTGGAATTTGAAAGTTCATAAAAAAAGATTTTCTTGAACACTCGAAACACAAGAATAACTTTTTTTGTCTACTGTTCCCTTCATCAGGAGCGGGTGGTAGACAAATATTGGACCAGGCTTTTTTATTGCTCCCCTCACGCTGGCAATACCTGCTACCCTCGTGATACTATCACTTCCAGGTTAAAGCTCTATTATTTCGCCCCGTATCCATTTGAATGGAGGAAAATTGTCTTTTTTCATTAGAGCTCCATCACTCAGCCTTAGCCATTGGTGGTTGAGTTTCCATTTGCTACAAGTTCGTTATTTTCTGCGAGATCGGTTGTTGGGCTTTTCGAAGATTGAAACTGTATCTTCAATTTCACGTTTCGCATGACCCACCTTCGATTCAATTCATATTTCCCAAATACCTCCAACATGAGGTAAAAAGGCAGGTATATACTACCAATAAACACCTAAATCATTGAAAGCTTGCTACCTACCTTTCCCCTTGGTCCCCTAAACTGAGTGGAAGGTAGCAAAACGATGTTAAATTAGTCAAGATATATATCATAGAGAAATAATGATATATATTTTTTAGAAAGTATTTCTTCCGGAATTCTCGTTGCGGTGAGTGGGTGGATAAAATCACAGTGGGGAAAAGGTATCGTAGTTTACCTCTAGTGGTGATATCTTGTTGTGGTATTCCGTGATTCCTATACTACAGAAAATAAGGTGTGAAGGTTCCACTCTATGATGGGAGAAAGGGTAATTGATTTATTCGCTAGGCGCTTGGTTTACGAATCTATTTGTCTTACAAGTGACACAATTGACAACGCTTGGCTTGCCTTCAATAAAACCAATAAGTAAAATGGTGATTATCACAATGAAATATTCAAGCTGCTGTATAGAAAGGTTCCACAAAAGTATACTTCTGGGATTACACGCGTTTCCTTGTAAGTATTATTTTATACATATTATGGTTACTTAGCTAACTCAATACTAATTACATTAGAATCTAATATATACCAGTAAATTGATAATGTCCTTGTTTTAGGTACTAAAATATTACTTAAATTTTCAAGTATAGGAAGAACTATACAGTATATACTATGAATACCCTCATATGAACCTATCTCAGTTAATGGAAAAGTATAACGAATGTCTAAGTGGGGTCCAATGCAAACTCTGAGGTAGACTGCACTTCCAAAATATTAATCTGTATGATTGTCACTACTAATCAGGTAAAAGGATAAACTTTAGCCTATACACATCACTAAATTACAATTTGGAAAGGTCTTACTTGTCTTTTTACATCTCCAAAATCTTTGTGAGGTTTTACCTACTGATGGTTCTCTACTCTGCAGTTGGAGTAGTAGTTTGGTGTAAGTTGAGATGGAGGAGAAGTTGCCAAAACATAGTAGTAGCTGTTGAAGGCAGAGTGCTACGTGAAGCTATACTTAGTAAAAGTCAAACAGCAGTCTCGAAGAAATGGAACGAACGAAGTAAGAAATAGAAAGATGGAAAAGCACCAAAGGAAACAAGAAACAAGAAACAAGAAACAATAAGAATAAGAATGAGAATGAGAAGGTCTGAAGAGAAAATATGAATAAGAAACAGTGTTGTCAATTGATTCCCATTAGATACCGGATAGATTACTCACCCTCGATGGTGTGTGACCTTTAAGTGGTCTGTTTTTGTTGAATCAGGAATCTATATCCACGTGATCATTCACCTTCACAACTATTTGCATAGGAGGATCCCTGATCCTTAATTTTCCAAATTCTCAAAACCGTAACGAAACGATAGTTCAACAACCATGTGAACTTGGGAAAAGTACAAAACAAAATGGTGGAGTTTTGAAACCAGTTGCCGGTGTCAATGACCTTGAAAGGTCAGGCGAGGTCTTTCACGTTTTCAGTTGGGGGTCAAGGTTGAGAAGTTAACTGAATGATTAAAGGATCCAGACCCCTTTGGAATTTGTAAATGACAGTATGAATCAAAATTGATCTATGAACCAGTTTTAGAATGTGAACAAACACACTAAATTGTTTATTCCAATTGAATAAACTATATGCAATATACCCTATTATTAGTTCGACCTGAGTATATGAAATTTTTTATGCATCCAAACCATAGTTACGAATGAAGTATTTGTATTTTAGAATGAACCGTAACAAGCTTGTAGAAAAGAGTTTTGGTTATTCGGGAGAAATTTTGCTAGTTTTTGCAACTTAGATTAAGCTGCTACAACATCACTGCCATTATCTGGCAGCATCTTAGAGGTTTCACCGATTCTTAACATGAGACTCTTGCGTTAGTAAGACTCTGTTATGCACAAAATATTGTGATACGTTTGGTTGCGATTCAATCCAACATAATACAACTGCAGAATCACTTTAGGAGCATTGTCTGTTAATTTGGAGCCTTAGTGACTCTCGAATCAAATGTTATTTGACCTTGGATCCAATGGGGGGAATGTATAATGATCCCAAAGGTGCAGCCCACGAATTTGTACATAGAAGCTTCACATGAATTTCCCATGCACTGGTAATGCTTCGAGGGTGGTTGGGTAAGCACAGAGTTATTCTGGGTATATGACTATTGGGCTATCAGACTATTGGGTTTCGCTTGAAATCAACCGATCTTAAATATATTAGTGAGGTGATGATTCATTCCGATTGAAATTTATAATCCACAACTGTTGCAAAATAATCTCTCCTACCTTTTGGTTACGGTTTGATTCCGTTCACTTATATATTTTTCACCATTTTTCATACCTTCGCCATTTCCAAGTTTTTGTAATGCAATGGACGGTATGATGAAAAAATATAACTTTTCGAAGAAATTCGCTACGGAAATGAGCAACAAGAAGGAATGGGATCCAAATACCATTACCAGACTTGGAAAGAATGCCATTCAATGGTACACAGACGGCTCAAAAGCAATAAAAGGAACTGGGATAGGAGTGCTTAGGCCAGGAACCAAACACTCTTAAAGCTTGGGAAAAACCCCAAGTATCTTTCAAGCGGAAATCCACGCCATAAGAAAGTGCGCCCAGTTCAATATTGATAAAGGATACAGAAGACAAAGGATTATCATAATGTCGGATAGTCAAGCAGCCATTAAGGCACTGAGCTCTTGTGTAATCAGTTCCAAAATGGTGTGGGAATGCCTAGACAAGCTCAATGAACTAGGCGAGAACAACATAGTTACCTTACTATGGATTCCAGGACACACTGGAATAGAAGGAAATGAAATAGCAGATGAACTAGCAAAGAGGGGGACTGAAATACCTTTCTGGGGGTCCGAACCCTTTTTTGCGGAATCAGCCCCAATGTAATATTGGAAGAAATAAGTGAAGCCGAGAAAAGGAGAAGATCTGACCATTGGAAAGAGCTAGTAGGGCTTATACAATCAAAGACTCTTCTGGGTGACTACAACTTGCTGAGATCGAAAGAATGCATAAGTCAAAGTAAAACTGCGCTAAAAGTTTTAACAGGGATCCTAACGGGACATTGTCGCCTGAATGGGCACCTGAAAAAGCTCAAAATAGTGGAGGAAAAAGAATGCAGATTTTGTGGAATGGAAGAAAAAACCTCCATCCACATACTTTCCCACTGCACAGCACTCCATAATCCTAGAGCACAGCACCTGGAAGATTACTGGATAGAAGAGGAACATTTGCCTAAGTTGAAGCCTGCAGACATCCTGAAATTCTTCCGGGAAATAGGGCTAAAGGAACTACTAGTTTCTGAGACTCTCCTCAGAAACTGAGTAGAAGTAAGGGGGCACAATAGATCTTTTAGGTCTCAGTGAATGTCACCCCAAAACTCACACATACATACAATGCAATGGAAATCTTTGGACATACTGTAGAATATCTTCACTATCAAAATCCCACTTCTGCAGTGAAAAACAACTACCCGATAGAATCGTTCGCACCTCGTCAATTAATTTCGTACACAACTGAATCAGAACCTGTCAAGATGTTATTTCCGAAGTAACAGCTTTCGATTATTCGGGAACCTTCTTAAAGTTTCCTGGGGATGATTCTCTTCGTACATCGTATCGCTTACCACGATGCAGCGGCAGTTCCATATTATATGACACTATTTGGTTTAAGCACCTTAATTCTATCAGTGGGTTCCTGGCGCCAGACAACTCTTTGCAGCGAACTTTGATCAGGCTGGTTTCAAATATATCGGCACATTCCATTCATGTCCTCACAAAAAGTTATTCGATGTTGCCTTGATCCCAAAACTACAGAAAATGGAACATCTCATATTTTCAATCCTACACATTGGATATACTCGAAAGAACTGGTTCGACAGGAACCCCTTAAACTCCACTCTCAATTGAGTGATTTTATTATTTTCATTTGAGATATTTGAATGTGGTGGAAAATATCAAATATTGGGTTTGTATTTTCGAATAATCACTTCGGACATGTTATCCAATTGAAAATATTCATCTGGGAAATCAAAATAAAAAAACTCCAATTCGGGTTCTTCAAAAAACGACTTTTAATGGAATGTAAGCGCCTTGAAGAAATAGACTTAGATTTGCCCAAAAATGATGGGGAGTCCTTAAAGAATTTGACCAATGAATCGACCTCCAGAATTACGTTCCAGAAAGTTCTGAAATATTTCTCCTCTTACAATAAAGGTTTTTTTCTGGAAGGGTTACTCAACATACCAAAAACATTTGCAACAAACTATGCAATTTATCTTCAGCAGATGTAGTAAAATTGCACTGAGCCTTGATTTATAAGGAATGTTCATTGCTAGGGCCTGAAACCATCCCACCAAAAATATTTTTTTCAAGCATAGGTGAACATATGCCGAATCGAATTTGATCTACACACAGAAGGTCAAAATGTTCAGCTCCTACCAAAATGACAATAGGTTGAAATATGCTGAAATCAGGATCAGCAAGTTGAACACTTCTTAGAATTATACATGAAGATAGCTTTGAAGGTTGACTATTAGCAATTTTTGAAACTGTCTCAAATAAGTTTTTAACCACTGCTCTATGATAGTAGAAGTAACTAAGTTGATTTCTACAACTGAAATACTCATTTCAGAAAATTCAATGACCAAACGTTCCAACATTCTTGGTTTTTTCCATTACAATCAATAGAAGATACTGAAGCTGTAGATAATAACGTAACTTTGTTAGTGAAGCTGAAATCAAAGCGAGGTCTTCGGAAATCTCAGGAAAATTGTATAAATTTCAGTTACCTTCCAGTTCCAACTTCTCAACAACATCAGTCTCAAAGTGTGTTGAAATGACAAGGTCATTATCATCAATATTCAAACCTTGAGCAACTTTATAATAAGAAAGGTTTTTTCTATCTTCACGGCAGACAGTACGTACTTGCTGCTTCTGTTGGAAGGCAGAAGTAACAAGTTCGT
>CAJUYG010004934.1:0-15240 GCA_910591675.1 Galerucella calmariensis | reverse complement strand
GACGTCCTAAGCATAATTAGGTGAATCGTTAAAAAAAGAAAATTGTTCAATGTTGGTCGAAAACCTTTCATCAAAAAGGTATTATTTTCCACACTGAGTACCCTTTTTGTTTTTCGTACTGTATTTGATTAACGATCGAATATGCAGATAACTTTGCTGAATTGATGTGGGATGTGACGTATTCTCACATGTACAACTTAGCGTTGGGAAGAGCTTTATTCGATTCAATAGCATATCTTGTGCTCTATATTCTTATGAGTAAATATTGCGTGAATGCTGATTAGACTGAGAATAGAGTGATAAAACAAATATTTCAAAACGATATAGTATATCAAGTATTAAGAACGATAAGGGTTGTTTGAGCTGAGCGTAGCAAATCCTCCAATTTTGGTGGAGACCGATATTACCCTTAACGTTCGAGATGCTTATACCATTTTTTGCGCGATCGTACCTATTGAAATAAATTTCGAATAAGATAATTTAAATTTCTTCGAAATGAACGGAATGTCAAAAGTGACATATATACTTCTCGATGAGTTTAAAATATAATTTGCATTTTGGTGAAATTGTTTTCATGCTATTCATTACTTTTTATATTGTTCTGTTCTTCTAACTTTTTTTGTTCCTTTTGTGTAATGAATGAAGTAATATATTATTTAGGACCACTTAAATGTAGGTATGTAGGGCTAAGACGTCGGTAAGTAATTTACTTACCGACGTCTGAACGGTGAGTAAATCAGTCACCGACGTGTGCAAATTAGAAACCAGTAAACACAACCTACCGTCCTGACAACCGATGCTGTAAATAAACAAAAAAGATCGATCGCGCAAAAAGCTATATAAATGAAGTTTTTCATTCACAAGAAATTATTAATTTCATTGTATTTCAAGAATATTACAATTCTTACCACAATAGGTTCGGATACAGTGCTTCATTTCTTCTGGCATATGACTTTGAAGTTTCCAATATCCGGCTTATATTCACAAGAGAATCACCCATTGATAATAAATCATCTGCGTACGTTGAAAGTATGACATCATGTGTTCCATTAATGATAGCCAGTGACCAGCATAAATACAATATTTCTCAATATCGGAGAGAAACAGCGATACAGTGAACAATTATTCTCCCTGTAGAACTTCTACAGCGACTTTACACTTTCTGCTAAATTGACAATTCACTCCAATTGACATGAATGCATGGTCATATAATGTTTCTTATTATGCGAATTATTTTGGAGCTTACACCTACTTTATGTAGAGAATCTGCGTGAAGAATAGTGGCATCTCTTCTGGTAATTTTGTAAGTTCATACATAACATCGAGTTGTACATGATAAAATAAAGGAACTTACGATTTGGTACGTGTTCAGTTCTTTATTTTTTCTTCTAATTTGTGCAGATTTGATGCATCAATATTGAGGTGAGTGAATTGAAACAAGAAATAATAGTATTACAACCAAAATAAAGTGATAATAAGTATGGGTAATGTTGAAAATAAGTCGAGATCTGTAAACACAGATTGATGTGTTGCTGTTGTGCACAATAGAAAAACGGATGAAAATATAAAATTTCAGTCTTTTTCATCAAAATCACATTTATTGGAATGTTGACAGGAATGGATACAAGCAGTAGATAATATCATGTAAGTTTATATGTGCTTGTAATAAGAACAGTAGAGAAGCTGCATGATTTCCCTGTTAATGGTAAGAGGTAAGTTTTGAACATCTCAGAATAATTTTGATCTGGCTCCTACATATTAGAATTCATTACAATTTTGGTGCAGTCTATGCAGTAAATTTCCGCTTGAGGATGGTTGTTCCCAAGTTATCGTAGTATTTTGTTCCTGACCCGTAAACTTTTATTTCAGCTCCCCTCATTGCATTAGAGTAAACTGTACACCAGTTACTGGGATCCCATTACTCCCTGTTTGAATTTCATAATATCGAATTGTTTGGAAAAGTTATATTTCTCCATCATATCATCCCATGATATGTCCTAGAATTGCTGATTTCTAAAGAGCGGGGTATTTTTTTTCAATGCCTTCTTCAGTTGAAATTTTGTCCTTTTTTCAATACTATCCACCACCATATGTAGTGGGCCGTCACTGGATATGTTTTCAATGCTCCTATAATTTGCAATATATTATGTCGAGGACCTTATAAATGTGAATATTACCCTCATGTATTAGAAATCTCATATGAAGCGGGATCGCTAGCTATCGAAAAGATCCCGCCAGCTATCGAAAATTTTCCTGTAGGTCCGTTACTATAGTAACGAGTGTTGAAATTGCGCATTTGTCATTGTGACATATGTCAAATTTTAAAATTCGTTGAAATGTCGCGATTTGGACAAGATTTTCCAAGCTCTTTTCAAGAAAAAGTGACCGAAAGTCAACCCAGAAATACAATACTTTCATTCCTTCAGCTCGAGAAATAGTCTACCGAATTACACTCGTGCATCAAAATAAACCTGATGACTTTTTTCGTATTATTTTCAACTAATTAGAACGACCAATTTAGTTAAGTTACCTCGTACAATTTCGATAATACCTGATTATACCAACGAACATTAACAAGACAAGAAGGGTCACTCTCAGTCATGAAATACTTCAACCTAGAATTGTAACTGGGATTGGAGGGAATGTTACGATGCGGCCAAACTGCAGAGGGCACTGATCATCAACAATTAATGTCATACAATTAGACGTTGACGCCATTCGCCATTCTGATGTTATTTGTGCATTAAAGATAACGTGTCAGTTTATTTTGTGATTATTGAAATTTTTGTGATTGTTTTTTGATTTACTGAAAATTTTTTTGGCGTTATAAAAGTATTATTTACTTCAATATATATATAGCTATATATATTGGAAGGAAAAATAAACAAACCATTTAAGAAATTTTGTTGTGCTCCGCCTTGCTTAGACAAAACGAGTGCTCAACATCGGTCAAAACGTGAACCTGAATTATTCGACTCCTGGCTAAGAAATATTAATTTTTTTTTTCCACAATATTTTTAAAATCTTTATTTCAACGTTGAAATAAAGAATTTAAAAATATTGTGGTTTAATTTCCCAAGAAATAAAAAGAATGAATAATATAGCACAAGGAACATACAGGAGATATTAAGAAATATTAATAATGTGAAGTTACACGGCATGCCTTCAGAACAAATATATCAAAATTGCCGTGTTTGTGATAGACACTCTAGTGATGACTGTAAAGTACCAGGAAAAAGAGGCCTTGAAAGAAAAACTGTTCCCACTTTATTCATTCCAAGTAATTACTTGAATTTAATATTAGGCTCACGTATATAGGTTAGTTAATAATACACTATCATACTTGCAATATAAGATATTTCCTAAAACCTTACCTAATTTCATGAAATTGTGAGTGAAATGGAGCAGTGATTCAATTTCCAAACTTAATCAAAACTCTTTTTTTTATAGCCAATGAAAAAACTTTGGAGTCAGTTACAGCGGGTGAAATACGTCACATTGAAGCTGATCCAGCAAAGAAGTCTAAAATTGTACACATGAAAGCTATTTTCGGAGAAACTAGTAAATCTGAGAGTATTCCAGTGGTTGCTGAAGGCATTGGTGAAGATGTTAGCTATGATGCAGTTTATGAAAGGACATCTGAGAGACAAGTGGTAGGTAATTGAATATCAGTACTTTTATAAATGTTCAGTTGGCAACATAAACATGTAAATTATATACTATTGAACAGCTTATAAAAAAAATATTCAAATAGGTACCTGCAAATGTTGATTAATAATTTGGATGTTATTTTCAACTTCCACTTCAACGAGTATCCTTAAGCAAATTAACTTCACAAGACAGGCACAGTGAAATCCATTGAAAAAAATCCTGTATCGTAAAGTAGTACAGTCTGCAAATAAATTGAACAGACTATCGAGACGAATTCTTGACTATAAGGAAAAATGTGTGATTGCCAACAAGTTTGCAGAGCAAAGGAGTTTTCAGTATTTAGCAAAACATCTAAACCCCTCAGAGCACACATTTATTCTCTCCCAAATACGAACACAGCATTTAAAACCTAGAGGAAGAAGATTTACACCAGATGAAAAAAATCTGTGCTTAACGATAATGAGAGCAAGTGGGAAAGGATATCGCTTACTGAAAAAAATGTTTGCCCTTCCTTCTAGAAGGACTCTTACTAATTTGCCAAACAAAATACCATTTGGAACTGGTATAAATAAAGGTTTATTCAACAGTTGGCAAACATCAGTTGAAACAATGAAAGGGAAAGATAACCTGTGTATTCTTCTCTTCGATGAAATGTATATTTCCAGCTATATCCACTACAATGCAGGACATGACATTCTAGAGGGCCTTGAAGATTTTGGCAGTGAACGGTCACCCCAACTAGCTGACCATGTAAATGTATTTATGTTGAAAGGAGTGTATAGACAGTGGAAGCAACCAATATTATTTACATTCAGCAGTGGTCCTACCAAAAGTTCAAGATTGAAAAATTCCATGAAAGACTGCATATTAGAATGCCAATAAATTAGTATGAGGTATGAGGTATGAGGTATGAGGAATAACCTTCTGACCAAGGATTTACATTTCACCCAGGATGGAAAAAAGAAAATAGGTAAATGGGAGCAAATTGAGAAATTTTATTTCCTTGATTCAACGGAACAGTTTAAAATTTGTCCTAAATTGACCGACGAACATGTAGTACGTGGAAAAATAGAAAAAATGAAGGTCAAGATGTGTGCCCAAGTTTTCGGTTACCAGCTGGGTACCTTAATGAAGAGGATTATCGATTGGAGTAAGTATTTCAGTTTTTATGTTTAATCTTACATAGTTTTTATTCCAATCCAAGTGGATAATAGTCAGAAATGCTTTTTGTTTGCTTGATGGCAGCATTAAAAATAAGTATGTCAGCCACCCACAATAATGATTACCCTATGATATTATTTTGGCAGATGAGAACACTTTTGCTTCATTACTGATTCTATGTAAATAAATAAATAAATTGCTCTCATATGTACCTAGGTATAATAAGTTTTTATCTTTATCATATGCTAAGATTGATCTACCACCAAGTGCTGCTGATACTGCTACGATTCTATTCCTGGATCAGCTTTTTGATAGATTGAATCCCTGCCAAAAGACTGCCCCTGCAAGTAAACCACTTAAAGGAGCCCTAACGCATAATTCTGAGCATGAGAATTATTGGAAGAATCAATTATCTGTATTGAAAGGAATGAAATTTTTTAACAGTAAAAAACAACTTTTGCAATCTGTTCCATCACTAAGAAACTCAATAATAATATATAGAATTGATGGTTTTATACAATTGGAAAAAAAATATTTGAATAATAGAGACTATTTTTTGTTGAGCTCATTCCAACAAGATGGTTTGGAAAATTTTTTTGGTGCTGTAAGGAGTGGTATCTCCAAGTTTGCAGCATATAGTACCAGCCTTTAAGGCTTTGATTATTAACAATTTTATATCGAAGCATTCTCCAAACAGCAATTGTGAGCCGGATGAGAGTGACGGAGTTCTCACTGATCTAAAGGAATTTTTAATGGGTGGAGCATCTCCAGAAAACTATAGTTCAACTGAGCTATGCCCATTAACAATCCTAGCATCAGTTGCCTTACATCGCAAATCAAATGGATGTATGATCGAGTTTCATGCTCCCACTACTGGTTATACACCTCAAACTTCCTGCATAATTACAAATCGTATTAGTTTGACAGAATAATCCTCCCGCTTCGCGGTCGGGTTATTTGAACTGTCAAACCAATACTCTTTGTAATTATGCAACAAGTTATCGATGTATAACCAGTAGTGGGAGCATGAAACTCGATCATACATCCATCGAATAATCGAGACTTTATTCGATCGAGTTGATGCATTTGGCGTACGAAACTCGATCGAGTTCATATTCCCATTTTATCAAAAAACCGTTGGTCAGCTAACTTCATAGTTGTATATTTTTGGAGAAGTCACATTTATCATTTGTTGTTATGCTTGTCAGGTGTTTAGTTGGACTTGGTTGACGAAGGGCTTTTTGTGTTTAGTGAATATGTTAGATTGGAAACATGTGCAAACCCAATGAAAAACATTGGAGGAGGGTTCGATTTGGTCATACGGAGCTGGAGCGGAGTGAGAGCGGCGCAGCAATCACGTGATACCGGAACGTTTGGAGTGAGAGAGTCTATTTCGAACGCGTTGGAACGGATTTGAAAGTGCTAAAAATGATGTAACCTCATTTCTTTTACTTTTATAATTTATTTATTTCGTTGTTCCAGACCAAAGCTAAAAAATTTAATATGGAGTTGCTTTGATTTAAGGGCTGCTTACTAAATATAACGATTTAGATAAAATAATTATTCCGAGTCGAGTTTAGGACGTATTTTACATTATCAGATGAATTAACAGGAGAATTGGACATTGTTTTAATGCTATTCTTTTGAATAATATTCCGATTATAAGAAAAACAATAACAAACCCGAAAAATCAGAGGAAAGTTTGTAACACGCATGCCCACTCCGATCGTGCCACCTTGTCGAGGTAGGGGTTCAGAAGTGAACTCAGTTCACTCCGAAATCACTGAAACGACCGCGGGGTGCGCCGCACTTTTCACTCCAAAGGGGCATCTCGAACGGTTTTGAAGCGAAAAGAGCTTACGGAGTCGAAAGAGTGTGCAAATCGAACCCACCTTAAGTAGTTATTTTTAATAGCTCAATGAACCTATTTTCGGGTAAGGTTCTTACAAGACGTAGATTGTCTCTTGCTCTGGCGAGCCTTTCATGTTGCTGTATTCCTACATGAACAATGGGTAGCTTTAACAATGACCTGTAATATTCAATATATTAACAAATTGATGAGTATTATTTGAAAAAACTCGACATACCGAATTTTTAATATTTAAGTCAATTTATTTGAAAAAAACACACACCAATAATAAACAACAAACATAACCTTATAAATTCAATAGTTCGATCACAGTATTTTTAGGTAGGTATACTGTGGTTCGATCAACTCGACAGCTTAGGAGTCGTCGAGTAATTTCAATCGAGTCAAGAGGAAAAATTGAATTTCATGGGTGACATTTTGATCGACTTGCCAAAATTCGTCGAGTAATCGAGCTTCGTGCACCCACATTATTTTGAAGTACTTATAGTATTACTACTGTTAATTTTTTATTAATGCATGTTGTCAGTAAAAACTGCATTATGTTATTTTCATATTTTGTTTCCGCCAAAATATGAAAATAAACTTATGCAGTTATTAGCTCTCTCATCAGTTTATTTTAATAACGCAAAATTCTGGGTTTCCTGAGAAATAAGGTAGCAGAATGTGAACTGGGGAGAGGAGATTAATTTAAGAATATAATTAATAATAAATGTTTTGATCGCTTGGGATCACTCAGATAAAATATAACGGGGGGTATTGATAAGTTAGACATTGAAAACATCAATATTGAACACTGTCTGCATGCCTCATTAATTCCTCTATAGTATTAGTAACTGTGTCAGCTTATTGCATTCTGGAATAAATTTAAAATGAAACTAAAAAGCCTTCTTCAAAAATTATTGTAATCAGCCTCTTCCATTCAGCTTAACATCTCATCGATTTCATCGACTAACACCCTTCTTATCAATATCTTCGAACCAGAATTAAAAAAATAAACTGACATTCTGAATTCAGTTAATTCTCTTCCACTCGCTAAATTATAAAAACTGACCAAAACATTTCCGTTATTGTTAGTTAAAATGTAAGAATTTCTTGATTTTTGAAGCGTTCATTGGTAGTACAAGAGAGATATTCTCGGAATAACTGTACCTGTCATATTAATTCATTGTAGAAACGACTACCGGTTATTCTCGGTATAAATCCATACAGTGCTATTCAAAAGTCCCCTCCACCCCCTCGTATCTTTTGAACGGCTACACTTACATGATTAAAATTTGGAAGGTGGAAATAAAGTGTTGTGAACTTCTCTAAGAATGGTAACAGGTGACGTAATAGTGATAGATGACGTCACAGTGCCACTCTGGCCAATAATTTTAAATGTGACCTCATGGCAAGTGATATCTCGTTTGAAAGGCAATGACATTGGCTACATAGCCATATTAATTTTGTTTGGGTTTAAACTCATTTTGACGTATGAATTAAATAAATACCTAAATTATTGAAATTATTTTTTCAAATTTAATTAATCAAATATCAACAATAGATTCTTATAGCAAGTGTTTGAAATGTGCTTCGTCTACTTCCTGACAGTAATACATCCTATTTGTAAACTCTTGTCGTACTCGTTCGAATGTGTCAGCTGAAATTGCATTGCATTCTTCAATAATTCTTTCTTTCAAAACGCCAATGCTATCTGGTGCCGTAGTATAAACCTTGGATTTCAAGTACCCCCATAGAAAAAAATCTAATGGTGTCAGATCTGGTGACCGAGGTGGCCATTCTATAGGACCTCGCCGGCCGATCCATCCACCTCGATATTCTTCATCCAGGTAACGTCTTACTGCACCTTAATAATGTGCAGGAGCACCGTCTTGCTGAAATGTTATTTCCAGATAGCCGAATTCATCTGGATTATCTTCCAGAATTTCAAGAATTAACGGCTCAATTGCATTTTGTAACATCTCCAGATACACTTCACCGCTTAAATTTGAATTCAGGAAAACAGGACCAACTATGTGGTTTCCTAAAACACCTGCCCAAACATTGACTTTTCCTGGAAATTGGGTATGTTGTTCACGAAAGGTGTGAGGATTTGTGTCACTGCAATACCTTACATTTTGTGTATTCACATTTTCATTGAGGCAAGAAGTACTTTCGTCACTAAAACAAATTGTTTATGTGTAATGTGGGCTTTGATTGATTTTATTTGTCATACATCCACAGAATTCGAGTATTCTGTCGGGGTCGTCATCCGAAAGGTGGTGCACCATTTTTAACTTATATGGATGAAATTTATTTTTAGCCAACACTCTCTGTACTGTACTTTTACTTACTTCACAGATAGACGCAACTTTAGTTGAAGAGAAAGTAGGGTTTACTACCATTTCAGCAACTATATCAATTTTTTTAACATCACCAAATGTTGGTCGACCAGATCGTTTGGCATTTTGAACACTACCTACCTGTTGCTTCAAACTTGTGAAGAAGCTCCCTTAAATAAGTTCTCGAGCTAGGGCGATCTGGGTATCTTCCATTAAATAAACGTTCCGCTTCATGGAGATTCTTTCTAGAATCACCAATTATTAAGATAGCTGCTACTTTGTCGGCTTTAGTACGTACCATTTTGCCCATGTAAACTCTTAAACGTCTCGTTAAACAATATTAAAATCAAATATTTAAGCTATTTAGAAAAACTTTGCGAAGCAACGAATACTATTACATTGAAAACGTCAATTTTTTTGACAACTAACCAGAGGCGGACTGAAAAATCTTCAATATTTAAATGTTATAATAATTCTGGTATTCATTCAATTTATCCGTCAAAATCAGTTTAAACCCAAACAAAATTAATATGGCTATGTAGCCATTGTCAATGCCTTTCAAACTAGATATCACTTGTCATGAGGTCCTATTTAAAATTATTGGCCAGAGTGGCACTGTGACGTCATCTATCACTATTACGTCACCTGTTACCATTCGTAAAGAAGTTTACAACACTTTATTTTCACCCTCCAAATTTTATTGATGTAAGTATAGCCGTTTAAAAGATACGAGGGGGGGAGGGGACTTTTGAATAGCACTGTATAGTTATAAAACATCGAAGGAATAACTATACTGACTTTTATACTGAAATTGTAGGCTAGGACCCAAGTACCTGGATACTCTATTATTTGGAAATCACTGATTTATATGGTTCCTCTTGCTAATGATGCGATAATCCCTTGTTCAGGTTTGCTTCAGTTTGTTTTGCGGAATTCGACCCTATTCACAAATACTGTAGCCAATGCCAATGCTTCGGAATTGACACCGGCAACAGAAGCACCACCTACTATGAAACTTTCAAACAGTGTTGGTGGTAATATATTTAAAGTCCGCCTTCAAGTATAACACTAGTATACAGAGACAACCAGAGACGGCCAAGTCTATATAAAAATTTGGGCTATCTGACCGCCGGACCCAGTTGGTGTACTCGATTTGAAGAACATCAATTTCTTTTTCAGAAACATAATGTTTTTGAGTGGAGCTTATGCGTACGTACATCGTGAAGTAGTTTTTCATTCCTATTGTAGTACCTAATTATTTTACATGAAATGGAGAATCCTAAGGAAATCCAGTTTACACTGAGAAAAGATTAACATTATTGATTACATTGAATTGAATACTTATTAGATAATACCCTTCGAACAATAAACGTACTGGAAGATTAAACAGATGTATTATCTCATTCCAGCATAAATAATGTATAAAAACATCAATTTATTCTGTAAGCAGCTACACGAGGTTTAGTTTACTCCAGTCAGTACATAGAGTATTGTAATGCGATGGTACCCTAACTAACAGGTGTGAATCGGATAATAAATACAGAGTTTTACTCAAAATTCACGAAATATTCCACAATTCAATAGGAACTGTCTAAGAATATATTATTCTGCAGAAATGATTGCCTGATAAATGGAATTGCATGAAAATATGATGGAACAACGAATAATTCCTTTGATAAAATACACATAAGGATCTTTTTGAGAACAGCTGTCGAGTGTGTAACTTTTTATTCAACTCAAATTGATATTGTGAGTTAGTTTTTCCAGTGTTCGTTTTGTTATAGTTAGGAACGTCGCCTATGTTGGTATACCCAACTTTAATGCTCTTTAATTTGCTCATTTGCTATCGAAACCTTTTCTATTTTGACTAAGTACATTCTGTTTATTTTAATAAGTATTAAAATTATAATATAAACAACAGGTGTAAGTGAGTGCAAAGGTCAAATCAAACAAAACGGTAGCCGATAAGAGCGAACCTGCGTTAGACTACAAAGCGGTGTTGCCGGATTAAAAATAAAGAGCTGAAGATCGATAAAAGGTGTACTTCCGACGGGTAGACCGGGGTATTCCTTTTTGCGCAATCAACAGCAGGCACCAAGATGAGTGACATAGGAAAAATAGAAAAGATGTTTCAACAGATAGAAGAAAATATGAAGGACATTAGCGGAAAATTAGATATGGTAGTAGCAGACAATAAGCAAATGCGAGAAGAAAACAGAAAACTAAAAGAAAAAGTGACAAATCAAGAAGAAAGAATAAGCATTCTAGAGAGGGAAATAAGGAAGAAGAATATTATTATAAAAGGAATAGTAGATGAAGAACAGGAAAATGAGAACGAAACAAAAGACAAAATATGCACAGTAATACAAGAGATGGGAGTAAAAATCGCAGCAAAAGAAGATATAGACATAGTACGAAGAATTGGCAAATACAACACAGAAAGGAAAAGACCAATAATGGTGAAATTGAACAGGGAAAGTACAAGAACAATGATTTTGCAGAACACCAGAAGCCTGAAGGGCACAGATATATGGATCGATGAAGATTACCCAAAGGAGGTCCAAGAGGAAAGGAGAAAGCTTATTATAAAAATAAAGGAAGCAAGGAGTAAAGGCGACAAAGTACAATTGAGATACAACAGGTTAATAATAAATAACGAGCTTTACAGGGCAAAAGTCACCGATCAATACGAGGAAGGAAAAAACGATGGAAGAGAAGGAACCAGCAGTCAAAAAAGGACAATAAATGAAAGATCACCGGAACAAAATAGATTCGAGGAGCAAGTGAGGAAAATAACACGAACTAATGCAAAAAACGAATAAATAAAGATAAGACTTCAGACAACAACGACGGAAACAGCGATGGACATGGTAATGAACAAAAAATAATGAAAACAACAGCAAGAAACAGAAAATATAAAAAAAAGAGTAAAGACTTAGTTATGGGAAGCTGGAATGTAAGAGGGACTTTCTCACCAGGAAGCCTTCAAAACCTAGTAAATGTCTTTCTTAAGTATAGCATAGATGTGTTGGCGTTACAAGAAACTAAACAGTTGGGAACAGAAATAACGGAAGTCGGCGAAGTAACCTTTTTCAAAAGTGGTGGAATTAACAGAATGCTAGGAACCGGGTTTATGGTACAAAAAAAAATCAGAAATCAAGTTATGGCCTTCAAACCAGTATCAGAACGAATGTGCGTATTACGTTTAAAAGGAAGAAACCGAAATATCAGCATTATAAATCTACACGCCCCATCTGAAGAAAAAGAAGATATTGAAAAAGATCTGTTTTATGAATTAGTAGAAAATGAATATAATAAATTACCCAATTATGATATCAAAATTGTTTTAGGGGACTACAATGCAAAAATAGGGAAGGAAGCTATGTACATTCCGACAATAGGTTTATTTAGCAAACACGATGTAACAAATGATAACGGACAAAGAACAATAAGTTTTGCTGCAGAAAGAGATATGGTAGTAAGAAGCACACAGTTCCAACATAAAGAAATTTACAAAGGGACGTGGATATCTCCTGACAAGCAAACAATTAACCAAATAGATCATGTTTTAATAGGAAAACGACATATGAAATTCATAACAAATATAAGAAGTATGAGAGGAGCAGATGCGGACACTGATCATTTCTTGCTAAAAGTAAGTTGCAAAATGGATGTTACAGAAATTGCGAAAAATAATAAAAATAGAGCTAAAGGAAGGAAATACGACACAAACGTTTTGGAAAACGAAATGGTAAGAGGAAAATACGAAGTAGAGATCAATAAAGTACTCACAGATATATCACAACCAACAGAGTCAGGAGAAAAATGGGATAATATAAAACAGGCAATAAAAAAAGCGAATGAAAATATCTTACCGAAGGAGGAGGCAAAGAACAAAACCAAGCACTGGTTTGACGAAGAGTGCAAAAAATTAGAGGAGCAGAAAAGTAAAACAAGACAGCTATTATTGAGAAATCACGACGATGATGTTGAGAACAAATACAAAAAATTGAGGAAAGATTTAAAAGCAGTATGTAGACGAAAAAAAAGGGAATCGGTGGGAAAAAAACTAAGAAATATAGAAGAAAATTTCAAAAATAGAGATTTTAAAAATTTTTATCAGGAAACAAGGAGAATAAGATCAGGATATCAAGGAAAAAATATTTATTACAAAAATAAGGGAGGACAGCTAATCTCAGAACCTACAGAAGTTATACAAAGATGGAAGGAACATTTTAATGAGTTACTCAATAAAGAAGAGTGCGATCAGTATCCGAGTAACGACGAAAGATATCAAGATTTCGATGAGGAGATAGAAGAACCTACAAGGCAAGAAGTAGAAGAAGTTGTAAAGGATCTAAAAAACAACAAAGCCCCAGGAGAAAATGAAATAACAGCAGAAATGATTAAAGGAGGAGGAGCAAAACTAATAAGTGAAATATACGAACTAATAAAGCATATTTGGCACTCAGAAAAAATACCAGAGGAGTGGAATATAGCTTTGATAAGCCCTCTGCACAAAAAAGGAGATAAAACAAACTGCGACAACTACAGAGGTATTGCGTTATTAGATACAGTGTATAAAATCCTGGCAAGACTAATGAGAGCTCGATTGAATAAATATGCTGAGAATATACTAGGGGAGTACCAAGCTGGGTTTAGGAGCAACAGGTCGGTAACAGACCAGGTTTTCACTTTAAAGGAAATTCAAATGACCTGTTATGAGTATAAAACGGAATTACATGCTCTCTTTATAGATTTTAAGCAGGCGTATGATTCAGTTAGTAGAGACCAACTTTTCGAAGCTATGAAATGGTTAGGAGTACCAGGCAAATTGATCAGGTTAACAAAAATGACTCTTTTGAACACTGGTAACAAAATAACTTGGAATGGGTACAAATCAACGGTCTTCAGGGTCGGAAATGGTGTAAGGCAAGGGGATCCGCTATCAACTGTTTTATTTAACTTAGCACTCGAAGCCATTATCAGAAGATCTAAAGTAAAAACAGATGGTACAATATTTAATAACGAACATCAGTGCATTGCGTATGCAGATGACTTGACAGTATTGGCAAAATCAAAGAAAGAGCTCACTAAAATTACAAAAAATCTCGCAGAACAAGCAAAAATTTTAGGACTCCAAATTAACCAAGAAAAAACAAAATATATGGTCCTTGGAGATACTGGAAGTATCGGAGAGAATCTGATGGTGAAAACGACAAGGGAAATGGACTACAGTTTCCAAAGGGTACATGCATTTATTTATTTGGGAGTACTAATATCTAGCAATGCCCACGAAGAACAAGAAATACAGTCAAGAATCACGAAAGGCCACAGAAAATTTGGAATGCTCCAGTCACTGATGAAATCAAAATACTGTTCAAGAAAGATGAAGATAAGAATATATAATTCCATTATAAAACCCACTGTAACATACGAAAGTGAAACATGGATTTTAACAAAAAAACAGGAAGAAAAGCTGGAGCGCTGGGAGCGAAAAATTCTGAGAGCAATCTTCGGTGGAATAAAAACACCTGAAGGATGGAGGAGGAGAACAAATGAAGAAATAGACATGTTATATGGAGAAGCAAGGATAACATCGAGAATAAAAACATACAGGTTAAGGTGGTTGGGACACGTAGAAAGATTGAATAAAGAAAGAATGACAAAAATGGCTCTTTACAGGACTCTTATTGGCAAAAGAAGAAGAGGACGGCCTAGAAAAAGATGGTTTGAAAGTGTGATGTCTGATATAGGTAAACTGAAAATAAGAAATTGGAAACAAAAAGCTAAGAATAGAGAGGAATGGAGAAAAATAACTGCCCTGGGTCTACAAGGCCTGTAGAGCATATATATTATTATACATTCTGTTTATAACAGCTATTGATTAATGATAGTCAAATTCTGATTAAGTATTTTTTTTCACAAAGCAACTATATGAAAAATTATTAATCTATGCCATCAAAAGAGCAATGCAGGACCTATGATGGTGTACCACTCAGCAATTTAATATACTCGATTAAAAAAAATAAGAAAAATGATCATAAGCAACAAGAAAATAGATAACATTCTCATGACCGTTGACAAACAAAGCAGCAAAATAAATATTCTTGAAATTCATCGTAACAGATTCCTTTGATGGCATACCCTTCTTACACGATCACCCATGATGGCATAGTATGCCATCATCTATATACCACATGTCCTTTCTAATTTTTGCATTGTGACTAGTGCAGT
>CAJUYG010004933.1:0-15243 GCA_910591675.1 Galerucella calmariensis | reverse complement strand
CACACTGTCCGTAAATTTCTAAATATGTGACTTCCGAGCCTAATCCCTAATAATAATAGAAAGTTTAGGGACACGACGGACTCCATGTAACAAGAAGTACTCCGACAGCGTCTGTTCTCCATGTAAGGAGCGACTGAATCATCACCTGGCAGTAGGTCTGGAATGCAGCAATAACAATGTCGAATGTCGAATTGTAAAACTAGATTAAGCCAGGTGGGTACTGCGAAATGATGAAGATCCCACACCACACTCCCTAGTACATCGGCTGTCTTTTCCACGGATTCTGGAGGGAGCAATAATTCGATTGTAAGTTGTAAACATACGCGATCGTTGCATGGTTCATGTTGAGGGATTTTTTGTTCAAAAAAGTGTTCAAAATTTGGCATGATTATTCTTCTTATCAGGAAATGAACATGCTTATCAGATTTTTCAAAATTTTTTTTTTCAAAATACATGTCAATCTTATGAGCGTCTCTCATTTCTAGAAATAACCCAAAAAACCAGGAGATATTGAGTGTTCAATCGAATAATTTTTATACTTACGTGATTACAGTCATTCAGATTACTGTAATTGTGGTGCTTAGAATCATATCTGGCAAGAAATTGATGAGAAACTTTATGTGAAGTCGTTATTGAAAAACATATAAGTCTGAGAAAAAGACGTTCATGTCATAGTAAACATGTTAAACATGATATATGTCCTCCATTTTCAGGAATAAACCTGAATATTGAATCTTTTTTTCCAGAAAAACTGTGAAATGGTGTAAGACGCTCTCCTTGACAACCACAGTTTTCCTGATTATTCCGAGATCCAGATTTTTACCACGAACTTCAGACATCTAAAACTTAGCAAAAACTCCACTTATGTATGAGTAAGTGCAATCTGCATCTCAATGTGAAAGAATTCTTAAATAACTCCTCTCAACATTTTGGTCGTTATAGAAATTACTACTAGAGATATCTGAGAAGTGGAATAATTCACCAAAAGTGCAAAAGTTCTTAGTTTGTTTTTTGAATATAAGTTTCACATAAATGAGTAATATGAAGTGTACACCGTGAATTGAAGTTATGGTAGACCTTTAAAGAAAATATATTGCAATATTCTTTCCTCAGTATCGGCTCCCGTTAATAGGTCATTAACAATGGAATCGTATTTTATTATTTCGCAAACTGACCGATATTGATGACTTTTTCTTTCGATATCTGTATTGAACATCTAATAACTAAGTACTGTGCCGTCGGGAATCTATACACTAACCCAATTATTTTGTAACAATTAAATTTATCTGTTCCATTATTTCGCCAAAATATTTTTTGATATCTACAGTAGGACTATGGTTGAAATAATACCCTTCTTAGTATGCGTCATCGATTGTTAATGTCTCTTTAACACATTACCTAGGAAGGAATAAAAAAAGGGCAAGTCTGTGATTAATCCTTATCAAAATATTACAAAAATGTACTGTTTGAATTTATTGAAAACCTCAACCCTAATCTTTGATCCATTATCATTTATAAAAATTGAATATAAATCTTATAGTTAAATTTATTTAAATGATACGAAAGTTTGTCCAGATACACGGAGAAACATCAGCATTTTGGAAGTTCTCAGATATTTTCAGTAAGCAAAAGAAGCTGGTAGTCATTAATTCCATAGCCTCTTCGAATTTGGCTGAATCAATCCTGATGATTTTATTCATCAAAATTAAAGTTAGCTATAGGTCAAAACAGCAAATGAAATTAACGACATGCCGAAAGCCCGGATATACGTCACAAACGATGACACACACCAAAAGGGCTATTGCATAAACTTGGATGTGTCTGTTGGAAATTGGAATAACATACTGAATTCTAATAACATGGAAAATATTTCATTTTGTGAAATGGGACCTGTTAACCTGACCCCATTTGAATTTAATCCCGTCTCGGTTTTTTGACTAACATTGACTAGTATTGACTCTTCATTCTGCTTTTCATCACAGGATGATTGGTAGACGATAACTGCCTGAGGGTACTAATGGTTCTTCATCATCTGTGTCATATGTCATGTCATGTCATATGCCTCATTCGCCCAAACTTATTCTTAAAATGAACATATTCCTCTTTCGAACTTATATTATCATTCAATTTCTGCTATAAGGAGTGAAAACGCTCCAAGGCACTTTCTCGTGATTCACCTAAATTTTCAATCGAATCTTCGAAGGGTATAGATACAATAAAACGGTTATAATTATCGCGTTCCGTTTTTTTAAGTATTCCCCACAGTAATTTTCCGAATGTGACAGTTTGCTTATAATATCGACCTCTTCGATTCTCATGCTTAACATCCACACTCAAATATTCTCCACCCACTTCGTTTTGTTCGTATAGTCTAATAATTATCGGAAATATTACACGCAATCATAAACCAAAATTTCGAATTTTGTAGTATTGGTATATTTGGGCCAAGCCGTTTCTGTTCTGATAATAAAATAGACCATTGTTGCTTTCGTTTATTTGGGCTTCAAGCACTTGTGCGTGACGCCTCAGTCGTCACGACTTTTGAGCAAATCGAACACGATTTTTTAGGATCCTCAAATCCACCTGACATGTGCCAATGCCAATGAATTTCCTCTGTTGTTAGAAGAACAGTTTTCACTTATAATGTTTTTGATAATAAAATTTTGCATATTTAGATATTTTTAGTAAGGTTTAAATCGTATTAAATCGTAATCGGCACAATCTTAACCTTTGAATAAACGTCAAACCGGACAAACGTCAATATTTAATGTCCGTGAATGTGCTTGAGGGACAAGGGAAAGGTGAGACTAGGCGTCACGCCCGGTAATAAACGAACGGAATTCAGTCACTACGAGCTGCTACTAGCAGCCAAAAGTAAATAATCGAAAACGCTTTATGATACATTAAAAGCTATCAATAAGCTTATTTTGTCCGATAGATAAAATTCTGGAACTGCTAAATGCAAATTAGTCTTCGGGCGACGACCCAGCACTGTAGTGGAACGCGTTTGATGCGATAATTACAGTCAAGCAAGGTCGGACATGGTTAGTACTTGGATGGGTGACGACCATGCCAGGGAAAACCATCGTATAGGGCCCGTACAGCCTGCAGCGGACTAGCATATCACAGCTCGCAGGCATTATACCAATGAGCACGAGGTATAATGTAGATATGCCATCTTTCGGAGGAGACGTAAAACCGAGGTCCCGAGTAGTACATTCAAACATTCATTCAAATTTGAATAAGCATGAAATAAAATGTGAATGTGAATGTGCATTAGTAAGCAAAATCACCAGTGACATACCAACCTTTGAAATTGACGTTGAACAGTTAAATTTACCTGAAAATCTTAGTCTCGCAAATAATGAATTTTACAAGCCAAAAAATATTGACATTTTGCTTTCTGCTGATATATTTTCAGTATTTTAAGAGATGGTCGGATAAACCTAAGCAATGATAACATTTTACAAAATACAACTTTTGGATATCTCATCTCTGGTACGTTCCCATCCTTTCCGCAATCCAGAAATAACAGTTTGGCTAAAATATCTTGTCATTTAAGAATTGATGACACAAACAAAATGCTTTCAAAATTTTGAGAAACAGAAATAGTTCCACAGGTTTTTAAGGAGTATAATAATGAATATGAAGCTTGTAAAACAATATTTCAACAAACAACTTTGTTAGAAAATGATAAATTTCAAGTAGACTTACCACTTAAATTAGATATCAATGAAATCAATTTAGGGGATTCATACTATATTGCATTGAAACGTTTTCAAAATCTGGAAAAAAGATTTTAATCAGACCAAAAATTGTTTGATCAATATAATCAGTTTATTAAGGAATATTTGAGTCTTGAGCATGCGAAGGTTATAAATACAAATGAATACAAATCTAGTCACACACCAGTATATTTTATGGGACATCATGCAGTAATTCGTGAAGATAGAAAGTCAACACGTTGTCGCGTTGTTTTTGACGGTTCCATGCTCACAAAAAATGAAACCTGTATAAACCATTTTCTTTATAATGGTGACTTAGTTCAAAATGAGCTATTTGATATTCTGCTAACTTTTCGCACTTTTAAATTCATTATTTTAGCAAATATTGAGAATATGTTCCGAATGATATTAATTAATCCTGAACATGAAACTTTCCAGGAAATTCTTTGGAGAAATGATCCCAATGAGCCCATTGAGTGTTTGCAACTACAAACTGTAACTTATGGTTATAAAAGTTCCACATATTTGGCTACAAGGTGTCTCAAAGAACTCGCAATTAAATATCAAAATGTTTATCCTTTACCATCCTATGCACCCGAAAATTGTACCTATATCGCAATTTTTTGGCAGGAGCCAACACAATTGAAGAAGCAATTCGTTTAAATTACAGTTCCATTCTTCAGGCTAGAACTTTTCAGATCCTCTTTCAGATATCAAATTAGCCATGTCTATAACGGACTTCCTACAGATCTTAAAAGTTATAAAATTAATAAGTTTAAAGTATATTTTGCTAAATATCTTTTCACTACTCAAATCTGAACACTCTGTTGATTACTTTATTTTAAAAATTAAAAACGTTTCAAGCTATGAATCCTAAACCCAGTCTAGATACCAACTTTTGAATTTTTGTATTTTTGTATTTTTTTTTCATTTTTATTAGTTTCTTTATCAATTTAAGCATGTACACTCCTTAAGGTTAAGTGGTAGAGCAACTTTTATGGTGCTTAATGCCTCATAAAAGCTGAACTTCGCCTTTTATTTTCAATTAGTGAATCTGTTTTTACATTTTATTCTATTGTAGAACATTTATATTTTGAAAATAATAAAGACAATTATTATTATTATTATTATTAAAAATGGATTGTGTCATTTATTGGAATAAGGTTCTTTCAATTTGCATGAATGGGCGTCAAATAACGACAAAATTTTGCTGGATAATACGTTGCAAAGTCGATTACTTAATGAAATAGACATCAGCAAAAACAATAAGGTTATCAAAACTTTAGGCGTTTCCTATGACATCAAAAACGATTGTTTCAAAATATTCTCACCAAAGGCTGAAAATGATAACTGTCTGACGAAAAGGCAAATACTGTCATATATTCCTAAATTTTGGGATCCTCAAGGTCTCAGCGGGCCAATAATGGTCCAGGGAAAAGTCTTCCTACAAAAATTGTGGTGGGACGACAAATTTTCCTGGGATGAGATGTTGCCAGAAAATATTGAAGGGCCTTGGCAAGAGTTTCAAACCACACTTGAAAATATGCCAACAATTGAAGTACCCAAAGATGTAAAATTCTAAAGTGCGGAAAAAATTGAATCAATCGGTTTTTCAGACAGCAGTCTCATAACCTATGGTGCTGTATTATATGTTAGAGCAATTTTCAAGGATGAGGCAGTTGTCAATATATTATGCTCAAAATCACGTATTGCACCAATCAACAAAAAATTGTCTGTGCCCAGATTACAGTTGAATGTAGCATTATTACTGGCTCAATCAGCTTTCAAAATCTCCAACTGGCTCAAAATACAAAATAACAATGTCTATCTGTATTGTGACTCTAACATAGTATTAGCTTGGCTAAATGAGGCTCAATGCCTATGTAGCAAATCGCATACTAAAATTTCGAAAAATAACTGAACATTCTACCTGGTGTTATATTCAATCTAAAAACAATCCCGCTGACATTTTGTCATGAGGTGCTGATCCTCTCGAATTTAAATCAGACATTCACAAGTTCTCCGTTTTTCACAGACATTGATCAAAGGTTTTCTTCAATTCAAAAATTGCAAAGAATAATGGCTTACATCAATAGATTTATTCACAACATCAAAAATCCAACCAATAAAATGATTGAAAATTTGAAAATAGGTGAATTAAATGACTCAATTACTATCATCATTGGAGAAGTTCAAAAAGAAAATTCCTCCGATGAAATTGATAATTTGAAATTAAAAAGGGATTTAAAATCAAGCATTAATCACTGTGTCCATTTCTTGACAAAAACAACGTTCCTCGCGTTGGTGGAAGGATACAGCAGACTGATGTAAAATATGATCAAATTCATCCCATAATCTTGCTAAAAAACAATAAAATCACTGATCTTATCATCAAAAGAGAACACAAAAGACTCTTACATGCTGGTCAAAAACAGGTGTTGAGTAGTCAAAATTTGAAATTTTGGATTGTGAATGGCATTAGAGAAGTAAAAAAGGTCTTACATGAATGTATAACATGTTTCAAAGCAAAGGCACAATGCTCAGAGCAATTAATGGGCTTTTTGTCGGAACATCGTTTTAACCCTTACAGACCATTTCAGAATTTCAGCTCAGATTTCTTTGGTCCCATTTAGGAACATAAAACAATCACGTATTAAAAAATCCTCCATAACAAAAAGTTACGTTGCATCATTTGTGTGTTTTTCTATCAAGGCTATTCATATGGAAGTAGTTTCAGATCTCACGACAGACACTTTTTTAGCTTGCTTTGAAAGATGTATTTCAAGTAGAGGCAAACCTGCTAACATTTATTTTGACAATGAAAAAACGTTTAAAGAAGCCAATAATCAATTAAAAGAATTTTATAAAGACTTTGTCAATATTAATAAAGACTTTATAATCAACTTCTCAGCGGAAGAACAAATTAATTTCAAGTTTATACCAAGTTATTCTCCAGTATTTGGAGGCTTGTGGGAAAGCTCTGTGAAAAGTGCTGAGCACCACATGAAGCGAGTAATTAGCAATGGCCAGTTAACGTACGGAGAGTTCAATAAGCTCATTGTTCAAATCAAAGGATTCCAAATTCCAGGCCGATTACAGCATTAAGAAATAATCCCACAGACTAAAATTATTCAACTCCCACGCATTTCTCAGTAGATGTCCTATAACCTCTTATCCCGAAATGAACGTGACAAATACTCCTAAAAACAAACTTAAATTGTGGAAAATGTATGCCAGAAACAACAACATTTTTGGCAAAGGTGGTCCAAAGACTATCTAACCATTTAAGAAAACCGTCCTAAATGGTATAAAAACGTTCCTAATATTTAAGAAGGAACTTTAGTTTTATTAAAGAAGGACAACGTGCCTTCCTTGAAGTGGCCAATGGCCAGAATTATTAGTCATACCTGGAAAGGATGGCAAGGTCAGAGTCTGCGACGTCCAAACAGTTTCTGGAACGTATCGGAGATCAGTGACCAAAATGGCAATTTTGCCACTTTATAACTAATAATTATAAATGAATATATATTAAACAAAATGTATATAAATTTAGAATAATAATTTAAAACATAAAAGGTGATGCACCTAAAATTATTGATTACTTATTATAATTTACAAAAAAAATGCTGCAACATTTGGTAAGACTTCAAATAAGTCATAAAAATTATTATTTCGTAAATTTCGGGCTTGTACCCACAATCATTTTAATAATAATAAGCTGAGAGCATATGGTTTCAAAGAAGCCTGAGGCCCCAGCATGTTGCAAACATTATGCAACACGAAATACACTGATATTTATAAGTGTAAAGTTCTTATCCTAGATGTCGTCTGCGGCAAGCATCCGAGGTTGAATCATGCGCAGAATAAAGATAGCCTGCGGCAGTATAACACAAAACATGGAGCAAGCAAGAGCTCTCGCGTACGAACGCGTTGTAACTACGCTGTAACATAATTTTAATTATTAAAAGAATCGGGCTAGTTCTCACAAGTAGTGAAGTGTTTTCAATACGCATACAATTGGGCAAGTACCCACAAATAGAAAAAAACCTTTTCAACAGTGCAGTTGAAGTGTAAATATGTTAGTGTCAATGAACCAGTGAAGATATATGTAAATAAATTGTACATAGCAAATAATGTCGAAGAAAACTTACTTACTTTAACACAGTCCACAAACCCAATGGGTGATATGTGCGTAATCAAATTGTACATATCAAACACCTGGTACAGAACGTGTACATTGGTTTCGATATTTGGGGAAGCATTTCGACCGTACGATTACAAGTACAGCCTCTGGGATGAGATACGTCGACGGACCCAAGGATCTCAAGAAAGAGTTATCATTTTCATTACTGCTCTGGAGAATTTATTCAGAAGATTGGATCAACCTCCGTCAGAAGAGAGTAGGGTGAATATTATCCGCAGAAATCTACTTCCGTACATACAAACCAAGTTGTCTCTTCATCGGGTGAATACAGTACAAGAACTGTTGCGTTTGTGCCAAGCCATTGAGGAGACCTAAGAAAGGGTGAAGAAATTGGTCCCCCTCCCAACTTCTTGCCGGACTCTATTGAAACCAGAGCCGCTCGATCCTCGAATATTTCATCTATAAGGCCAATACCAAAAGATACAAGTAGTACAGGGTAGCAATTCTTGAATATCATTCGACCCGGTGCTTCTCTCGTACGATGGGATCTATCCCGCGCGATCTATCGACTCCCACGGACGAAATCGATTAATTCTTGAACCTATATGTGAACGCTCAAAATTATTGCGTTGGTGCCAGCATTATTTGATCTACTTTTTAGTTATTTTTAGCCTTTTTTTTTAAATTAATCAATGCTATTTATTATAGTAGATTTTGGTACCTTCGTAATGATACCCGTAACATTTAAAACTAGAAAAAAAAAACTATTAACTTAAAGGTGCGACTTCTTGCCTTCTTGCTCATAGAAGAGAACATATGCTTCCCACTGACTAAAGATTCCGACGATATTAATGACACCCTTGAATTTATATATTTGTGCCACTGTCCCGTGTAGGTATGTCGGCAATATGCCGTGTAGTGACCTCTGTAAGTGATTCCACTGTGATTTGATATAGAGTAGAGGTTGTACCTACAGGGTGCCACATTATCAGCCGCGTAATGGCTCATATCAAGCTCTTCTATTGGAAAATCTATTGCAACATTAAGTTTTCTCCTCAATCTCTTTGTTGGCGAAAAGCGCTTCAGGTGTCATAATTTTCTGTCATTAATTACTTTTTATATTTGTTATGTTATGTTATATTATTACCGATAATAAAAAAGGGAGTCTGTTTAGTAAATCAAATAGTAATAAAATTGCATAAGTATGAGTAAGTCGCGTTTCACTCCTCACAAAAGGAGTGCTCCCAGAAACGGCATGCTTCCAAGCGATGGTCATATAAAAATCTGGAGCCCCTATCTTCGTCAATTCGTACTTCCTCCTCTGCCACCCGTAAATCCTTCATCATAACGTGCCAAAAATAATAGTTCTCCATATTCATAATAAAACACCGATTGAAAACACTGAAAATCAGTAAAACCACTCAAACTCACGACAAAGTATTTTTTCAACTCTGTGCACATGAATTTAAGATTCAAAGAAACAGAGAATTGACAGAATAATTACGGAATGTATAGAGAAATAGTACTTAAATTATATACTTATCATATACAAATATATACAAATTTCCATTAAAAGCCCCTTCACTAGGTAAGCGCCAATTCATTCGACTCTGCTCCTCTATTTCGGACCATGCGATCCGGAGCGTATGATTTTCATGAGATCAATTATATCGGATCACGGGCCAAGAATATAATGACGATCACCTCATGTGATCATTCGCCATAAATCTATGCCGCTCATTTTTCAAGAATAGACGTCCAGAAGTAAGCTCGACCCCTCAGGCAGCAGCACAAGTATTCTTGACCCAACCGAAATGTTGGAATTGTGGAGAGGAAACACACAAGTTTCGTGATTGCCCTGATCCTAGAGCAAAATTTTGTTTTAAGTGTGGTTATCGAGGAGTAATGGTTCGAAACTCCCCCACCTGTTCAAAAAATGGGAAGACGGGTCTTCAATAGGTCGGTGGGGACTCACTGTCAAACGTCCGACCCAATCAAGGTTCTCATTTTCGTCGTCACTATCAGTTTTATCAGATTCCGTAATTTCCCATTCAAAAAAAGACAATAGTCCCTATCTTACGATTAACAAATTAGGAAAGCAGTTCTTAGCTCTTTCAGATAGCGGCTGTTCTAAGACGATTGTTGGTGGGTCCGGCTGGAACCAACTAAAGTCGGTTTGCTCTCCCAACACGTCTCCATCGTCAGGAGAATGTAGTGTTGCAAATGGTGGTACGTGTGGAATCCTGGGATCCATCATGGTTCCTGTACAGCTGCAAGACAGAGATAGGGTGTTAGAGTTGATGGTAGTGCCCAGTCTGCCGCATTCCATTATCTTAGGAATAGACTATTGGATCTTTATGAGAATTGTACCTGATTTGTATTCGTGACAATGGTCTTTTAGGAGTGAGCTACCTTGTAATGTTTCGGCTATACAGTCCTTAGAGCACCTGTCGGTGGCTCAAAAGGCGAAATTGGAAGAACTGATAGAGTCTACTTCCAAGGCCACGGAAAAATAGTTAGGCTGCACTCTCCTCGTTGAATATGAGACTCGTACCACAGCTGAGCCCAAGAAACAAAGGCACTATCCCCTTTCCCCTGCCCTGCAACGTCAAGTGAATGCGGAGTTTAGTTCGAAAGTCTGACGGTTCCTACCGCTTCTGCGTGAACTATGAGAAGCTCAATCAGGTCAGCGTAAAAGACGCTCACCCATTCCCGTTTGTAGCAGCGACACTGGATAAGCTCAGGTATGCAAGATATCTGACTACGTTAGATATTAAATCTGCGTATTGGCAGATTCCGGTCGCTGCTAAGTCCAGACCAGTCACTGCGTTTGTTGTTCCCACAGGAGGGTTGTTTCAGTTCAAAAGAATTCCCTTTGCTTCACATACAGCCCCTAGCACCTGGCGAAGGTTTATCGATCGTGTCGTTGGATACGAGCTAGAGCAATTCTTTTTTGTGCACTTGGACGACATAATTATCTGTACCCCATTTGACATTTGACAAACATCTAGAGATGTTGGCGACTGTGTTAGGCGAATTAAAAGAAGTTGGGTTAACCCTAAATCGTGACAAGTGTCACTTCTGCAAACCGGAACTCAAATATCTAGTTTGTTCAACCATCCTTTGCCGTTATGTCATAATCGGTGACGTATTCTGCTGTTTTACGTATGTCTTATATTTCTTGAATGTTATTCTACACTTAAGCTCAAAATTATAACCAATGGCATATGTTAAGAATAGGGGACTTCGGTCCAAGTTGCCAACCCAAAAAATTTCACATTTTTCTACCACAGGGGAAAGAAAATTTCCGCACGATTTTGTCATGTAAAGGTTCGTATTATTTATAAATATCCGTAAACGGAGCCTCGACTCTTCAAATTAGATAATTTGATCCAAATATCGAAATTTGTAAAAGTCATATCTGATTGGCGGAAAGTTGTGTTGGAGCACCTGATTTCACGTCAATAATGTCACCAATACGCCCTCCATCTTTAGGGGTTGCGTTCAGCAAACACAACTGTTGCAGAACCGTTGAGTGAAAGTTCTGTGAACGCACTTTGATTAGTGAGCGAAACCCATCATTCCATCGTGAGTGAAACTATTTTCCTGAGTGGTTTTAAATTGCGCTCAGTGAGCACAACACGATGCAGATTGTGATATTTTTATAAAGATTGTCTATGGTTTTATTATTAGTAAACAAAGATTATACTTAGTAGTGAAATAAATAAGTATTACAACATGAGTGATGATTATGAATATGAACATGATTTATACGTATAATAATTATGTAGCATACAGCCAAATACGAAAAAGTTCACAAATGATTGAAAAATGTTTTGTATTTATTTATTTGATTATATGTGAGTATTCTACATATATAATCTGTGAATCTGTGATATACATATATTGAAGATTATCCATGATCTATACTTTCCTCCAAAAAATGATCGTTCAGAAGACAGACGTCAACCATTCGTTAATCAGTGAGCGCTCAAGTAATAGTTGAGTTAGGTATATGTTATGTTTTCTGAACGCTACCATTATTGACGTGAAATCAGGTGCTCCAACACAACTTTCAGCCAATCAGATATGACTTTTACAAATATCGATATATATCTAATTTGAAGAGTGGAGGCTCCATTAACGGATATTTATAAATAATACGAATAATACATGACAAAATCGTCCGGAAATTTTCTTTCCCCAGTGGTAAAAAAATGTGAAATTTTTTGGGTTGGCAACTTGGACCGAAGTCCCCTATTGTTTTAAAAATATGACAACTGAATTGTCAAAAGTAACAGATGAAATTTATGTCGACATTAGATAAGAAATACGTTAATGACGTCATAATTCCGTCTCATGCATTTCATGAATAAGAGAGCAAGCTGGACAATGTATGACGTAACGACAAAGGATGGCTGAACAAACTATACCTTGTAAATTCTTCTGGTTTACTCATGGACCCTGGTAAGGTGGAAGCTATCCTTAACATTCACGCTCCCAAATCGGTATCTGAGGTTCGCTGACTAATAGGCCGGACTAATAGGGATCGTGGTATCGGCGATTTGTACCAAATTTTTCTACTTTAACAGCCCAGTTAATGGCCTTGTTGCGCAAAAACGCTAAGTTTGTGTGGAGTGAATCGTTTAGGAAAATCAAGGAGAACCTTATTACTGCTCCAATCCTTACTTGCTCAAATTTTGATCTGCCATTCACTATCCAGGCTGATGCTAGTGATTACGGCATTGGTGCCACTCTGTCGCAAATGCATGACGATGGTGAGCGAGTTGCTGCTTACCTGAGCCGGTCACTAACCAGTACGACCGAAAAAGAATGCTTGTCGGTTCTACATGCGGTGAAAAAATCTAGGCCCTATATCGAAGGTACCCACTTCCAAGGGATAACGGATCACTACAGCCTCAAGTGGCTATATTACTTTAAGGATCAGGCCGGTCACGTGGCTATATGGGCAGTACGACTGCAACAGTACGACTTTGATATTGTGCACCGTAAGGGTGTTGAACACGTCGTACCCGACGCTTTGTCGTGGTTTGTTACCAGCGTGGATGCAGTACAGACTACTCCAATAGCTACGCAAATTAAAGATCCTTGGTATAAGCGCCAATTGCCGAAAGTCACCAAAGATCCAGACAAATATCCAGATTGAAGAGTATAAAACGACAAACTCTTCAAACTAGCGAAGCCAGCTTATCGTTATCTCTCTCTAACCGACGCACACTGGTTAAAAGTCGTTCTCAAGGAAGACAGAGGTACTCTCATCAAAGCACATCATGAACCTCCAACCTGCGGCCATTTAGGTGTTTTTAAGACATTGAGGCGACTTAATCTTCACAATTACTGGCCGAAAATGAGATCTGATAAAGCCAGAACAACAAGCTCCTCGAGGTCAGATGCTCAGCATCGCCCCAACTACCACCCGACCGTTTCTATGTACAGACTTGGTAGGTCCCCTTTCTAGGTCTTCCTCGGGATATTCGTATATACTGTCGGTTAGTGACTTATTTAGTAAGTTCGTTCTATTCTTTTCCCTTCGAACCAGTACGGGCCCCACGATCGCGGGAATTTTGCAGGATCACGTCCTTCTAATGTTTAGTATATCTGATAAAGTCATCATGGACAACGGAAAACAATTTAAGAGCAGTCACATAACCTCCATACCAGACAAATACGGAGGTGGGGTAACTAACTTGTCAAATTTTCATCTGCAAGCCAATGCTGTCTAGAGGTATCATCGAGTCCTGAAGACTACTTCAAGCTCATACGTTGCGGATAGCCATCGTCTGTGGGGCAGGTATCTTTAGCTTGCCGCACGAAGTTATTGAATTATCGCCAAACTTTATTGTTTTCTCCCGGGAATTAGATTTTCGAGGTCGTGAAAGAGACCCACTCGAGACCTTCGACGAAGTGTATGACCCCTTGACGCGTAACCAGGCCCTGCACGAGGTATTCAAAGACGTAGCAGCTGGAATTAAGGAATCTTTCAACACAAATCGTAACCGCTACAACCTGAGAACGCGAGATGAGAAATTCCCTCTCAATCAGCGAGTCTGGAAACGTGCGTACATTCTGTCCGACAAGGCAAAAGGTGTTAGAGCTAAATTAGCCCACAAGTTTGACGGGCCACTTATTATTAATAGAGTTCTCTCTTCATGGTCATAGGAGCCAATAGATCTGAATGGTCGTATTAGAGGAGTGTAGCACGCTACGGACCTGAAAAGTCAACCACCAGACAAAGATGATTCTGATTCAGAGGTAGGAAATTGAGGAAGACTATCCCTTGACAAATGTGAAAGAGATTCACCACTCACCCTGTTTATATTGCTCTGATACCATCCACTACTTCGTCCACTACATCCATTATTACCATACTTTATTTGATTGTGTTTACATGTTCTGACAAGTAACAAATTTCTTATGAATCTTCAAGAGGCTTCTAACCTATTGGGTGAAGTTCAATGAACTGTCCCGCTACCTATTAAGTTTTGACCTTTGACCTTCTCACCTTATACTAAGGGGTATTGAGTAGAAGAAGACTGACCTTGACCTTTCGTGTTCTGAAGTGGTCACTCTCTTTGTGCTCTTTCGAAATAATTTCGGATCTAGCCCAGCTACAACTGAAACCTGTTAGATATATTAAGTAATACCTCAAGTGGCTATTCAATCGCAGCTAGCGGATTTCCTTCTAACAGTAAAAGGAATAAATCATTGAGGTCACACTCCATCCCTGGTAAGTACCCGCTCTTCTATCTTACTGATTCAGTCATCATGGAAGTCTCGTATTTCGGATCTCTTTTTCCGGTTCTTATTCCGGGTCCTATTCATGGTCCCATTCATGGTCCAATTCATGGTCTTATTCACGGTCGTCTTCATAGACCTATTCGTAGTCTGAATCACCGTTGTCCTCATCATCACCCTTCCTCGTCATCTACGCAGACGTCTTTTCTTTGAGACAATGGGAATTATTAACAGATAGATCTACGAGTAGCAGAGAACTCACCATTAGAGGGCCAGGCCCCTTCGTCTAGTCCCTCCAACCTATCGACTACACATCACCTGAGGCCTTGCAAGTAAGACCATTCCTATTTATTACTATCTGTCCTGTGTTTGCTGTTCGTTGGGACAGTATAGATTGAAGACAACATTTGCAGAGACTATTGGTTATAACGCCCTAAAAATAAATGCAGCTTTTTGGGACTACAGCTATTGTGAACTTTTAGATAATAGCTCTTAATACCAATCTCTCAGTGTAATCCAAAAGTATACTCTTGGAATCGATTCTATAAACTGTAACCCCCAAAACTCAATACTACTAGGTCACAGAATTTGGCTATTCAGATCGACAGACTGTGGCCA
>CAJUYG010004932.1:0-15246 GCA_910591675.1 Galerucella calmariensis | reverse complement strand
AATGAATGATTTATTACTCCTCGTACTTTCTGTACAGACTATATAACTTGACGATTTTTAGGGTACCTATAAAGTATAAAGCATCCTTTTTTCCTACGGTAGTTGCTAGTATATTGTTAAACATGGTGGACTTCATAAATGTTCTTAACAGGAAGAACTATAGGAAGAAAAGAAGCATCAGCCCAAGCAAATCTATGTATATGTATTTCACGATGAAAATGTTCTATGAAAATGTCCTATGAATGTCATTAATCTTGATAATTTGTGGTTATGTATTAAAGTGGTTGAAAAATATGTCGTGTATATGTCTTGGAATAACCTAGAGATTGAAATGTTAATTGAAAAAAATATCAAAACATGCTTGTAAAGCAAAAAGATTACCATATCAAATACTTAAGAAGCTTAGCCGTAGAATCTGTAGTGGCAAAGTTAGACATAATTAGACCGTTTCATTAACCACTTATTCTGCCAAATTTTGCGACGTCTCCTCCTCTGTTTTAAAGTTAATATTCAATTATTGAAAATACTCCTGCATATATTATCGAAAAGGCTCGAACTGCGACCGAAAATTTGTGTACAATAAACTATTTTTAGATCTTCAATATGCATTTCTAATAGTTAAATAAAAAAAATTCGTGAGATGTTTCTTGTTCCTTTATAAAAAATGCAAATTTGCTATAAAAAAAGCTAGCTTTTCACACTCTCGGCAATTTAATCAGAACTAAAAGATTTCAAGAAGACATACCCGACAAAGTATATACCTTCAGAGTGATTGGATTAGTCACATGACAGGAAAATACTGCAAACCCATTTTTTTATCCTCGTTTCCATCTTCAACTAACGCTTTGATTGTATATGAATTTATTCATCTCCTAAGGATTTTATTTTATGTTCATTTTCCCATTGAAATACTTTCTAAGAAATTATTTACTACTTGGGAATAATCAAGATGATCTAAGAAAGAAATCGAGGAGTAAAATCGGGGTACCTATATCGCTAATAATAGGGCTTGTCTACTATCAGTGCAGATTGTTATGTTTTTGCCAATTCCCTACAAATACGAACTTCCAAATATTTTTCTGTGGGGAAAATCGAATAAAACAATACAAACAAATGTTTTCCATGAAACTTCGATGGTTCCAGGGTTAGTAAATACGTCGATTAAATGTCTGAAAGTCGGTCATGTGATTCTAAACCACAGTTGATTAAACAATGCTGCCAACAACCGACTTTTGTAAAACAATTAACAAGGCTGATATAACTTTGCGAAATGCAATGTTGTCATTAAAACTTTTCGGTGGGTTGAAGAAAGATTGATTTCCGGTTAAAATCCAATTAAACTTTATATATACAGGGTGTCCCACGACGAGTTAAAACTATCTGTATATGGCTAAATACTTATACACCTATTTTCAAACATGGCAGACTTCTGGTTCTACCGGAAGTCGACTATAACTTTGTTATTTTAAACAGAACACCCTGTATATTATTACATTTTTAATATCTACGTAAAATTTTAGTATACTTTTGCCTGAAAACTTTTTTCGAAAAATGCATATTTTTTGAGTTATTAATTTTTTTGGAAAAAATATGACGGTTGCAGGCCCTTACAAATTATTTTTTTAAGAGGATAACCTTAAAGATATGAAAATGCTTTCTGTTCGGTTGTTTTTAGCAAGGTCAGACCTATTTGAATCTATGTTGAAAAGTTTTTCATTTCATAAAGTGTGTGTATAGAAAGTATTCAAAGTTTAACTTCATAAATATCAAATTTCTTCATTTTTTTAAATAGAGCCACCCGGTTTTTTATATTTTAATGCATTTAGGGGTAAAAAATAAAGCAAATTCATGTATACTTTCCTATACCTGAACCTTACCGTTATCCAGATATTAAATGTTTTCTGTAAATTTTTAGAGATGCAAATAAAGCACATTATGTTCTTGTAACAACTTTGCCATATTTACCATGTATTTAAAGCAAATTTACATCATCTTTTTTATTTCTTAGTGATTGTATCGATGGGTCAAAATAAAATTTAGACCATACCTGCATCTCTCAAAATTTACAGAAAACATTCAATATCTGGATAACGGAAAGGTTTAGGTATAGGAAAGTATACATGATATTGCCTTATTTTTTACCCCTGAATGCATTAAAATGAAAAAACCGGGTGGTTCTATTTAAGAAAACATCGAAATTTCAAATTTATGAAGTTAAACTTTGAACACTTTTTATACACACCCTGTATAAAATGAAAAAATTTTCAACATAGATTCAAATACGTCTGACCTTGCTAAAAGCAACGGAACAGAAACCATTTTCATATCTTTAAGGGTATCCTCTTAAAAAAATAATTTGTAAGGGTCTGCAAACGTCAAATTTTTTACAAAAAAATCAATAACTCAAAAAATATGCATTTTTCGAAAAAAGTTTCCATACAAAACTATACTAAAATTTTACGTATATTTCAAAAATGTATTAATATACAGGGTGTTCTATTTAAAATAACAAAGTTACAGTCGACTTCCGGTAGAACCGGAAGTCCGCCATCTTTGAAAATATTTTAGTTAAAAATATCGTATCCAAAAACCGAAACGTAGAAATTTTCATGATTTTACTATAAGTATTTTGCCATATACAGATAGTTTTAACTCATCGTGTGACACCCTGTATATAAGTCCTTGAATTTATTTCTATTTAAGAAAAATCGTTTATACTTTTCATCAAAATTCCAATTTTCCTGAAATTAACAATTTCCCAATAAAATCCTTACAGACTGAAAGCTAATTTGATATATATTTTATGGAGCTTGACAGGTAGGTTTCAATAAGACCCTTAATATTACTTTTTTCCTTTCTCTTATTCTTTTGATCGATTTGAATTAGAGCTTGTTTTCTAGCTGTCTTCGACCTTTTGTTTGTGAATCGTTGTGGAACAGAACAAAAAAAGAAAGAACCCTATTAATTCCTTATTTGAAACGTCACAGGCACGAGAATATGGAAATTTATAGGCTACAGTGGTCGACAAAACAAGATAAATTACCTTTTGTTAATAATGTCGTCGTAAGCCACTGTCTGCTTATTTGAAACCGCACAGCTTCGAGTTTCATTTTAGAGAAAATATAATACGGAATTTTGATTGTTAATTGAGAATTTTGTCGCTAATTTCGAGCTCTTAATTGGGAGTTGTAACTATATCGCATCCAAGGGAAAATCGCATTAATATGAACTGGTTTTAATGAATACAGTTACCAAAAAAAGCAACTAATAAATCATAATCAACTTACAGACTTTGTATCTCAAAATAATGCGAAACATTTTAGTTGGAAATTGTATGGTGAACGCCACTGGATTGTGTATCGAGTTTTTCTGTTTTAAAGTTTTTTCATCTATATTAAAATAAAATATTTGCACATTGCCAGTGTTCGTTGCTAAATTTGAACAGTTTATTTTACGAAAATCTAGCATAATTCTTGTCTATTAATTAACAACAATAGAATGTGCAAACCTGCCTTCCCATAATAAAGAATGGATGAGAAACGGGACAGGTTGATAAAATCTCACAATTTTCCTCATAATCTAAATCTTATTCAACTAAAATTTTATAAGACTTAATTAATTTTTAAATGAGTACTAGACTTTATACCACTTTTTCTACCTATCTAGAAATCTATGTTGAAATTTTTAAACGTCAAAAAAAAGCTACAAAACTAGTAAATACCAGTTACAAGACGAAAAAACCACTTAAAAAAAGATTGTTTACAAAACAATAGATACCGATTAAAGAGAAACAAGTTAAATAAAAACAACTGTAAAATCATTACCTATTGTTACATAAAATAATTCAATTTCAAATAACCGAACACATTGAACATGTGTTGTAAAAAATAAGGTCACGTGGTTAGACACTCGACTTCGTACAAGTAAACATTTTGTAAGAGGAATGTTTTATGTCACACGTATTTATTAAGAATGTTATAGGAGTGTTGAATATTTGTTCACGTATTAAATTCAGTTAAAAAAACATTCCATATTTGATTCCATCTATTAAATTGCTGGATAATTATTAATTTCAACTATTATAAAAGAATGTATGTCCATTAAATATGCTTGGATAGCGAATACATATTATTTATTAAACCAACTTCATAGTATTTGAGTAGTAACTATAGGTAGAAAGCCTAAACCTTAGGTATACCCACTATAACGGCCATCCGCCATTACCGAAATCTTTAAATTTCTTGCAAAAATTGAATAAAACACAATTTTTTATACATTAAATGCTGCAATTATTAAACTCTGACTCACCTTTCTACTTGAATGCTTGCATCAATGTCCTGCTTCACCAAAAAATCATATAATTCCATTTAAAACACAGCTTCTAAACACTTCACTTTACATCGAACAAAAGACACGAAAATACCACACCGAATTAATCATAAAATAGATTAATTATAAACGAATATCGATTTTACAAGTTCATAATTGTTTATAACTGTTTTTTAGTCATTTCAATATCGACAATTCCTCGACGTAAAACTTTAAGAAACGGAGAGGACGTAGAACCGGTATTGTTGGTGTATACGATTACCTCTGTAGAGGGTCGCTCAAATTGAAAGAGGTGGGGAGATCTCGACTTAAAATAATCTAGCCAAGGTTAAAGTTGCAGCGGGTTGAGCTATTCAGTTATTCAGTATACGAGGTAATTAAATCCGTTTTAGGTATTCTACAGTAGGCTTAGAAGGATTATTTATCTATGCAGATATGCAGAGGCGCACTGATATAAGGAAATTTATACAGGAATATCGAATTACTTGACGTATGAAGCTGGATGGCAACCTTTATAGTACGAGGCCAGTGCCTAAGGTTCAATAAACAACCACTAGGTGTTTAATGTTTGAAAAATTTCAGTTATATTTTTACTTAACATTTCGTTTTTTAATAATTAATATACCTAGTTATTAAATGTAACAAAAAAAACACTTAAACCACTTCGTAATTCTGCAAATGAAGCACTATTAAAAACGTGTGTTGTGTGTACATCTTAGTTATTTGGTTAATTTTATAATGGTGGTGGTAGTGCAGAGTGAATATTTCTATTAAATCTTAAATACCTAATAGTGTTGAAAATGTAGAAATTGCCCCGGAACGAGCCGATGGAGTGGGCGAAAATAAAATGTATCAGTAAGTTTTAAATATTAACTAGGTATTGTAAAAATTATGTTGATATCTAGTCTCCATGTTAAAAAACATGGAGGTCATGATTACCTAGCGTTCTAGCATGGTAACTAGTCTCCATGATTCTTAGATTCATTATTTAGGAACAAATTTAAAAGCGTCTCGTGAGTAAAAATATCAAACCAAAAAGAATTAAATCTCCTTTTTCCAATTCTACTATTAACCATTTTACATTGACGTCACGATAGATTCTAACATGATTCAACCTTTCTCTTACCACTACTTGACAAAGTTACTAAGCACGTTTACTGACAATTTGTTCTTAATTTAAATTCACCGAACGCAGCGGTAAAAGGAATTAACAGCAACAACGGTATTATTCAATATCTCTAAAGACTACAATTCCCAAGTCTGTTCATATTGTAAGTCATTTAATTTCTACCTTAGTTTCGAAGGATTCTAGCACGGAATTCATTTAATCAACTGCATTTAGCACAGGTCAGTGCAAGGTCATTAGGTAGAAGGAGTTTTTTTATTATACGAGGGTTATTAAAATAATTAGTTTCTTTATTTTGTTTCAAAACTTATATTTAAAATAATTTGTTGATAAAAACTTTGAAATTGACGATTTTAATGCACTTTTCTAATAGAAGTAAGACTTGTAACATTTCGTTTTAACTGGTGATGTAAAGAGAAAGTAAGTAATGTAGAGAGATTGTGTTATCTAATAATGGGAAGATTAATTTGCTAATACTGTACGTAACTCGAAAATAGTAAAGATAAAATGCATTGTTTTAGACAATTTAAAGTAGATTTTGTTCAATTTTTGCAATACTATTACGAAATCTATTGTTATATCGTTTATTACTCTTCTTCCCTTTTATAAACTAAATCCTTAAGGCCAAATATTATGAAACGTTCTTTATAATCAAAATTGTAGTTTTCAAGGCTCGTATCGCATAGCTGACTTGACAATAATTCATCATCTTCATAGTAGCTCTTCAGTTTGTGACAAAGAAAAGGGTTATCATTCTCTAAAGTAGGATGTTGGAAGCAAGAGAACGCGAGAGACGAAACGTATGCGAATATTTAGGATGTGGTAAGAGACAGGATGGAAATAAGCTCACAGATGAGTCCGGAGATTATGTAAAATAGAGCGAATCCGTGCCAAATTCCTCATATTATGCCTCTTAAACAAATTGACAGCGGGAAAAAATTCTCTACTTTGTTTGGGAACGTATAAAAATATTTATCTTTTTTTTCTTTTCCCTCAGTAGGCTGACAATCACTTTAATATCATACTCTTTATGATCTTTAGATCGATAGGGGCTTATTTAAGAGATATTTTGGTCCCAAGGGGGTTTACAGCATCAAGATACAAAATAAACCTTTGAAAAATTCAAACAAATTCCTTATTATTCTCCTCTTTTAGTCCTGGCTCTTTTCAAAACTTTATACCTACCACAAATATCCATTGACCCTTCCAACCCGATCCCTATCGACACGTAACTTTCCTTTTGAAGGCAAATTTTGCTAATTGTTTTCCGTAATTACTGGAGAGACCATCGACCGTCCCCAAACGCATCATGAATACATAATTAATGCCGTTTTGGTCAAAATGTTCGACCATTCCTAATATGCTAAACCTAAGTCTTGATGGAAGTTTAACATGTTCTAACAGGACCATTTATTTTATCGTTTCACCCATTAAAACTCCAAAATCATCCTCATCCTTATTAGAAGATAGTGGATTATCGTAAAATAACCTATAACTATTAGTGTTGCCCTTACCAGGTGATTTCTAATGTCTTCAAACTACCACTCTATTTATCAGACTTAGCACTAGCTTCTTAAGAGTGTTGTTATTTGAATTATAAAGGACGTTGATATAAATATGGGTGTTTTAAATTATGCACCCTTTTTTCTTTTTTTGAATTATGTGTAAATTGAAATTTTAAGGGTGAATGAAATACGATAGGGATCGTTTTGACCTTAAAGGGTGTTATTCTGTAATTATTAGAGGATTTGGGATGTGAAAAAACTATATAAAGGTACCATATCAAATAAAAATAATCTAAATAAATACACATAGATTCAAAAGTTTTGCATCATCCTAAATCTCCGAAAAAAAAAATATGTTCATTATAAATGGATCAGAGATTAATCAAATAATTAGTTTCAATAAAAAAAGACGTGTATATTTGTAAAAAAATTTTATTATCCAATAATAAACTTGCTTTAAACATAAAAAGTATTCTTAGAAATTAAATAAATTAAATACAATTTGATTCTTTTTAAAGAAAAGGTTAAGTGAGAACCTGCATGAGAACTTTTAATAAAGAGTATTTCCACCTCTAGAATTTATGCAAGCTTGAAGTCGCCTGCCCATGCTGTTTACCAAATTATTGATATTCTCTTGAGGAATATTTCGCCATTCTTCTTGGGCCGCATGAACAAGCTCTTGTACACTCCTGGGTGGATTTCTGCTTGCTGCCACTGCCCTGGCAAGCATGTCCCAAGCATGTTCTATGGGATTCATGTCAGGAGATAGGACAGGCCAGTTCAAACGATTGATCCCTTCAGTTTCAAGATACTCATTTACAGCTCTGGTCCGATGAGGTCGGGCGTTATCGTCCATAAAAACAAAGGAATTGCCAACAGCTGCGCGCCATAGTCTCACGTGAGGATGTAGAATCTCTCTGAGATACCTATCACCAGTCATCGTTCCCTCCACATGAATTAATTCTGTGCTATCATTTAACACAACAGCACAAAACATAGCACTTCCTCCTCTGAAGGGCGGCACGGGGCGAGCATGGGCAATCTGAGCAACTCTCGTTGGATCCCGCCACACACGTATTCGATGGCTATCTTGTACCAAACAAATCCTTGTCTCGTCGGAAAAAAACACCGAATTCCAAAATTCTTCAGGCAAGGCCGCGTGTTCTTGAGCCCACTGTAGTCGGCGAACTCTGTGCTCAGGTTGTAGTCTGGGCACTCTTATTGTTCGGCGACACCTCAAACCTGTCGCAAGTATTCGTCTTCGTAATGTCGAGATTGATACTTGAACTCCCAACGCATGTCTCATATGTCTTTGGAGTGCTGGTATTGCCATGGTCGGGTTTCTTCGGATAGTTAAGTGGATATAGCGGTTCTGCCGCTGATTAATAACACGCCTTCTACCGCTTCTAGATCTATCACGAAGAGAATTGGTCTGGAGATACCGGTTCCATACACGAGACACATCACTTTGCCAAACGCCAACTCTGTTTGCCACGAACCTTTGAGAATGACTTTCTTCAACTAAAACCACTATTCTTGCACGGTCAATCTCACTTATGTCTTGACGATTCATGTTTGCACTTAAAATCGTAAAAATCAAATGCCTTGAATGTTAAAATGATCGCACTAAAAATGTTATCTTACAAAAAAAACTGTAAACATCTGTATATTGCAAGAAATATGGAACATATTGAAATGGTAAACATTTATAAACAAGCCAACAAAAAATTGTTAGCGCAAAAAAATTCCTTCGCATCCGAAGAAGGTGATGCAAAACTTTTGAATTTATGTGTATACATATAGTCTAAAGCGCGAGTTCAAAGGTTTATTAACCATAATAAAATATACCAAATTAAGAAGCAAAATATACTAATAAATTCGACTAAAAAGTCTTGAGCACTGTTTATGACTGAATAGACAATACAAAACTAACCTATCTGTCTAAATTGTTTGCCCTGCACGGCCATATTAGGTCACGTGATCTGGATTGCCTAATAAAAGCAAGAAAGAAAAGAAGAAAGTTTAATGTCATATTGGTAGTGGAAAGCGTTGCAGAAATCAGACAACCTGGGACATACCACAAGACGATATGATGACTTTTCAAAGAAATTCGTTACGGAATTAAGCAACAAGAAGGAATGGGATCCAAATACCATTACCAGACTTGGAAAGAATACCATTCAATGGTACACAGACGGCTCAAAAGCAAATGAAGGAACTGGGATAGGAGTGTTCGAGCCAGGAAGCAAACACTCTGAAAGCTTGGGAAAAACCCCAAGTAGAAAGTGCTCCCAGTTCAATATTGATAAAGGATACAGAAGACAAAGGATTATCCTAATGTCGGATTGTCAAGCAGCCATTAAAGCACTGAGCTCTTGTGTAATCAGTTCCAAAATGGTGTGGGAATGCCTAGACAAACTCAATGAACTAGGCGAGAACAATCAGCCCCAATGTGATATTGGAAGAAATAGGTAAAGCCGAGAAAAAGAGAAGATGTACATGTACATACTTACCTACTACTTGAGTAAATGATAATAATACGATATAGAAATAAAATATAACAGAATATTTGTATACAGTAAAATTTTTGGAATATCACGAATGAAATATAAAAGAAAACATTCATCTTGCTGTCTGGAATTTGTTCAATTTCCCGTTTCCTTTTTTTTACTCAAAAACCGGAACTCAACTATGCGACAATATAAAATTGACATTCTGTCTTGTTATCTATACGATCCTGCTGACCGAGACTAGCTCCAGGAAAATTTGAAAAATAGAGAATAAAATATATATACTTCAGTGAATAAAACTCCATTTTTAATTCATGTAGTAAAGGAATGCACATATATATTTTCTGTAACGAAATCTGCTGAATTGTTCCTTCCTTTAGAGCGAAAAGGAAGTTTACTATCCTTAAGGATAAAATTGACAAGCGAACTTCCTGCTGCTGGTTACAAACCTGCTGACCGCTACACGAAATCCTGCACGTAGACAAAACGTCGAGGACTTTGTGTTTGTTGTAGAAGGATTTAATTCAATTATAAAGGACCTTCAGGTCCTAGTCTGTACCTTCCGCTACATTTTACTCACAGCTCTGACTGATTTTATCTCTGATACCTCTCGGGACAGGGACGGTTTTTAAACAGAATTTTTATTAAAGGATTTCCAAGGATACATGATTTTTTTGCCTTTGAAATGGTAGTTTTGATGAATTTTGTTATTTAAAATAGCAATTTTTACGATTTTTATAATCAAATAACAAATTTTGAAAATATAAAACATGAAAAACATGTGAAAACTAACAATTTCTTTACTCCATATCTCTGAATATTATGGTAGTCCAGTAAATGAAGGCGAAAAATACCGTCAACATGGGCATCTGGTCCAGCAAGAATTTTTTTTTTAATTTGCAGGTAATAGTAGGTACATTGAACCCCCAAAATGTCAGGTGCCTGAAATTTGTGGGAGGGTCGGAAAATAGCTCTAGAGATCCCGAAAATCCGTTATCCGCCGATATCTCCCGAACTACGATCCCTAGAGAATTTTTGTTCAGACAAAAAATGAAGAGCAATTCATTACCTACAATTTTTTTCGTTACACCTATATTTTTTGCAAAAATGGTGGTTGAAAAGTTCGCAGTTTTCTGAAAATTAAAAACTGACGTTTGTAGTCCTCGGGTAACCGTTGTAACGTCTTCAGTCAGAGCTTGATCACAAATAAAACACACGGGCGTACTAGAATCCTCTGCGACTTCCATTTTTATACAGGAATGAACAATATTTATCAAATCATTAGATGTCATTTCACCCACAACAATATTAATGATCTTAATTAAAAAATGAAACCTCACCGTGTGCTCCAAAAAAAAGAAGCTCAAGAATTTTCAATATTTACCTGTGTTTTTTATCAATAAAAATTTCAAAATTTATTATTTAATAATAACAATAACATTAATAATGACTTGAATTTCACTTTATACACTGGAATACTACTAATTTATTCTTGAAAAATCACGGAAGAGATAGTGTTCACATGTAAAATTGTCAGTTGTTGACAAACAATGCAGCAGAAAGCATACACGTGTACACGCACTATAGCAGACGCCGTCGACCACACTATAGATGGGTGGCGTGGCGGCGTGCGAGAATGAAATGAGGCATCCATTACAACAAATTTAGAGACAAATTTCTTTTTAATACATCAAATAAAATACTTGATACACATATTAAAGGAAAGTTCAGAATGTGACCTTTCATCGGGTATGATGTTTGACCGAGAAGAATTTTACTGTAAAGAGAAAAAACTGCTGGAAAAAACTCAGAAGAATAGCTGTCTTCCCTCAGAAAACTGGAAATTTCCCCGATTTTCCTGAAAACCCAGGGGTCTGGGCCAAAAAAATTATACCATCGGCAAGAGGATATTCTAACCTTTCTCCCAGTGACACCTACGGCCTAACGACTTCGACAATTGCGGAACTAGCAAAAAATTTCACCCATGCTCAATCCTTTAAGAGATGGGATGGAACCAAAGGATGCAGTCTTGCCAGGATCACCCTGGGCGACCCTGGAAAGCTGGCGTCGAAGAAATATTTGGCGATGACCAGGAAAAACCTACGTTTAACAGTAGGATTTCTGACTGGCCACTGTCAACTAAGGAAACACCTCCATACTATGAGGCTAGTGGACACACCTCTATGCTGGATGTTTGAACAGGAAGATGAAACAGTCAGGCATGTTTTTGCGAGTGTCCGGAGTTTTCGTCAATAAAAGAGTAAGTGTGTTCGGTGAGTCTTGGCCTACACCTGCCGATATAAAGGAGATATCTCCTAGTGACCTGTCCACCTTCCTGAGAAGGACAGGATGGACTATGACCTTGGAGGGAGGATGTACAATGGGTCACATGCTAAGTGCTGTGAGCCTACACTCACTCTCCCTACTCTACAGTTACAGATACAGAACCCCTTGAGAATTTTGAATGAACCCTTAACAAAAAATACTAAGTATTTGAAAGCCTTCCCCCAACGCGTATTTTTACTGTCTAATTTAAATATTTTTATTATCTCTGAAACTTTACAAAAACCAATGGATCGAGTAGAAAATGAGCTCGGAATATCAATTTCGTAATTCATTAGTTTCCGAGCACATAAAAAGCGGATCTTTTCCTCTTTTTTTATCCTCTTTAAGAAAATGCTCGGAAGAATAAGAGAGCCATTTTGGTTTGTCGCCCCATCAACCCCGAAACAGCAAGGAATTCCAACTACTTGACAACTTATTTTTTTTATTTTTACGATGGATAATTGGATCATTATTCTTGTATAAAGTAACTTCCAATCGATATATAGGGGAAATGTAAATAACTGAAACTAAAATTTACTTTTCAAATTGAAAATTTCTTTGGAAACTAATTGGTTTCGCAACAAGCGGGGAAAGTAAATAAAGCAATTTGTGTAACTTTCAGAAGTTGAGAGTAATTTAATTTTAAAAATTATCTCGGGGACTGTTAAAACTAATAAAAGATTTTCAACTTTAGATTCGAATAAAATTTCTCCTATTTCATTTTTGTGCCGCTCTCATTAAAGCTAACTGGCTAATTAAAATGCAAATTTTGTTTATTTTCAAAATAAATTGCCTCTCCTTACTTTTCTTAATTATTTTATATCATCAAAAGGAAATTACAAAATTGTAAGAATCACTAGAATTCGGGAGGTTTAGGTTCTCTGGAACACCCTGTATTTTTTTATATTTTTACATTAAAAACCATATTATGATGCAATTATCTGTGTTTTCGAAGGACCAATACGTAGCTCTTCTTTTACAGTCCAGCCTGTTACTACATTTAAAGCCATCTGGAGTCTGTCTCTGGTTGTACTGTTGTATTTACCTTCTCTGTGTAGGGTTCTGATGAGCCCCTCCATGATCAGGTTCCACAGCAGCGGGGATAGTACTCCCCCTGCGGACAACCTCTGGTTGCACGTACGGCCATTGTCTCCCCCATCAGAGTTGATTCTATGAGCCTGCTTCTGAGCATGCAGTCTATCCACCTGCAGCTCGTGTCATCGATCCCAGAATTCCTCGTCGCCTTAGCTATAGATTCATAGGAGGTGTTGTCAAAAGCTCCTTCTATATCAAGAAAGGCTGCGAGCAGTACCTCTTTGTTTTCCAGCACGTATTCAGCCGTTTTTATGAGTTGATGTAATGCTGTTTCGGTTGATTTTCCCTCTCTGTATGCATATTGATCTCGGTGTATTGGTCTTGTAGCCAGTATACCGTCTCTGATATGTCTGTCTAGAAGTTTCTCAAGAGTCTTCAGCAAAAATGACATTAGACTGATTTGTCTCAGAGCTTTAGCCGTGTCCTGTCCAGATTTTCCAGATTTTGGTATAAATGTAGCTCTCATGCGTTGCCAGGTTCTTGGAATATGCCCTAAAGCTAGGCTAGCTCTGAGCAATTCATTCACCCTGTAGTTGCCTCCTTTTTGGAGTAGGGTAGGATAAATCCCGTCTGGTCCCGGTGATTTATATGGTTTGAAGATGTTAATAGCCCATTTTGTCTTTTCCGCATCCACCACTGCCTTCGCTGTTCGCCAGTCTATCCTGGATGCCCATCATGGTCGATCCAGTTCTGTCGCTGGAGAGTTCTGCGGTGGCATGGTAGGTATTGATCCAGGGAAGTGTACCTTAAGTAGCTCTTCCATGGCTTCTTTCCCATTTCCAGTGAATTGTCCGTTATCTTTTTTGGTAACGTGTATAGTCTGATTAGGGTCCTTGGAGAGAATCTTCTGCAGTCTGGCACACTCGTGAGTCTGTTCTGCATTTGACTATATCTATAGTTTCTCTGCTCTGTTGCTGCCAGAACCAAAATGGCCTTAAAATGTTCTTGTAGTGATCATCTTTTTGCTATATTCGACTTACTGGATGGGTTTTTGTGTGGGTACGTCACTGCGTTAAACTTGAAAATGTAAATTATTTTCCAAGCATTGAATATGTATTACATAGGTATACGGGAATTGGGACAATATTAAGATTCCATACATGTAAATTCTGTAAACTGGTTTTATCAAAATCTAAGTGCAAATAGGAGCACTATAGGATTCCCGCTTATACAGAAACTTCTCTAAATTCGCTTAGGCTAATAACATTCCCTCGTTTACGTAGTTGATTTCAACGTCATAATTTAAAATTGATGTCGTCAGTGTACAACAGGGGATGTTCTGAAATCAAACTTGTAAAATCTATACACTAAAATACCATTTCAAACTCTTCCGTTTAAATTTTGCGCATAAAGTTAAAAGTTTCTACGGTTCCTCTTGAAATTTGCATACAATTTCGAAGTATGTTCCATATGGCAGAGAGTTTTCACTAAAAAAGAAACTGGCAAACTGCCGAGCTGTCTACAAATTTCGAATTATCTTTTTTGAATACTTTCCGAAAGTTTCATGAAATAGAAAAGGTGAAACTACTACAGGGTGGCCCTTAGGTAATTAATTATACATAGAAGTACAGTACAATCTTCACTCCAAAATATCCAACTAAACTTAATAAAATCGTAATTTGCTTTCAGAGGGTTTGGTTCCTGGCCCGAACACTCCTATCCCAGTTCCTTCTATTGCTTTTGAGTCATCTGTGTACCATTGAATGGCATTCTTTCCAAGTCTGGTAATGGTATTTGGATCCCATTCCTTCTTGCAACGAATTTCTTTGAAAAGTTATACTTTTTCAACATACCGTCTTGCGGCATGTCCCAGGCTGTCAGATTTCTAAGAAGTGAGGAGGTGGTTTTTTTTAATGATTCCCTCTCTACATAGTCTGTATCTTGTTCTTTCTGCAACGCTTTCCACCACTAAATGTAGAGGGGTGAAGTTGAGAATCACTTCCATGGCAGCCATGGTTTTCTCTCGTCGTCAATAGGCTAGTTCTACTACTCCACGCAATGGCTCCACAAGTGATGATTGATCTCACTATGGCGGTGTACATCCAGCTTAGGATTTTTGAGTTACAACCCCAGTTTCTTCCTGCCATATTTCTGCACACCATTAGAGCCATTTTTGCCTTGTATGTATTCTCATTTTCGTGTTTGTTCCACAGGAGTAAGATTGTACTGTAGGTACTTCTATGTACAATTATTACTTAAGAACCACCCTGTATAAAATTTTTGTAAAAAAAACTCTTTTCGTTCATATCTGTGAGTTCCTTGTGGCATTACTTATTCTTTTTTCTTATTCTTTTGGTAATCAAACCACCATAATGTTTTTTTCCGCAAATCGCTAGGAAATTTTGACATTCCTGTC
>CAJUYG010004931.1:0-11319 GCA_910591675.1 Galerucella calmariensis | reverse complement strand
ATATATATATATATATATACATCCTGGTATCTATTGGGCGTCCGTACAAGGAAATGTATTTGTGCGTCCTCTCGAAAGACAATGTTTTTAAATATTTTGGTTGTGTATATTTAATCTTTTGGGCATCTAGAGCAGCACTGTCGGTTTAAATTAGTCTATATATATATAAAAAAATTATGCATTTTTGACATTCCAAAGTACTTCTAGCCCCTCCCAGCCGTAAGTATTTGAACTTCCAACATATACGTTTTTGTCTGATTTGCATTTAATCATACATCCATGCAAGGTTGCCAATTTTTTCACAAAAGTATACACGATTTATTCCATTGAAACCCCCTTCTGCGTCCGTTCAGATAATATAATTTTAAAACTATTATATAGATTATGTCCATATACATAGCGTATAAAAGTATGTAGTGATCTACCTGAAAATGTAGTTGATTAATGAGTATAAATTATCCAATTTTTGGTTAATTTAATCAATGACAGGCAATTCATTGATTATAAAAACTTTATAAAAATAATAATATATAATAGGATCAGATAGAAAGCCGCTACGAAAAAAAAATCTGAAGCTTTTCCATTATTATAATCCAACAAACATTTTGATCTCTTTCCACATACAACTCTCAAACAAAAAAAAATTATTGAAGTTTCCAACAAGAATTATAATACTTTTAGTTTCAAAATGGAATAAAAACATCGAATTTCATTATCGAATGTTTCCTGAGTATACAAGGTGGGAAATTGTGAACAGTGTGTTATTTAAAAATTAGGGAAATAATATATCTTGATAAAGTGGTAAAACTCACTATTGCTACGAAACTATGAGACGCTAAGGTGAACAATATCGCCCAAAACTAGACAGTTTTTCCACTGTTATTTAGTATATAGGGGGAAACAGAGATTTCGGGTTTCATAGCTACAAAAAATAATTTACAACAATAAGTCAACTTTCGAAAAATCAAATAGTTGGCTTATTATGAACCACCTAAAAATAATGGTATAGTTGAAATAATACCCTTCTTGGTGTGCGTCATCGATTGTTAATCTCCTCCTATCACATTACGTAGGAAGAAATGGAAAAAAGGCAGGTCTGTGATTAATCCTAATGAAAATATCACAATAATCAACCATTTGAATGTTTTACAACGTTAACCCTAATCTTTGACTTACAAAAATTTGATTGGTTGATGTCTAGATTACGCGCCATTGCAACCTATCAATCGCGAGGTTAAAATACTATGAAGGCGTAACTTTCGTAGCGGCAATGTGTCTTACGTCTTTTTCTACTGTCACACTGACAGTTCTTGTCAGGTGTGTACTTTGTTGCTTACGGTCAATTATTATTTATGAGAAGTGAATATTAATATTATTGTTATAATTATCTAAATAATACAAAAATATGCCTAGATACACGAAAAAACATCAGCATTTTGAAAGTTCTGAAGTATTTTCAGTTAGAAAAAGAAGCTGGTATTTATTGATTTCATAACCTTTTCGAATTTGGCTAAATACGATCCTGATGATTTTATTTATCAAATTTAAGGTTAGCTATAGGTCAAAATAGCAAATAAAATAAACGACATGCCGAAAACCCGGATATACGTCACAATCGATGACGCACACCAAGAAGGGTATTATTTTAACTATATCCAATATAAAGCTATTTAATGGTAATGAATGAATGAATGAAAATAGCTTGTCATTTCAAATTAAAAGTTCAAATAAGCTGTTATTGAAGGAATTTTATAGTAGTTTAACCTTCTATGGACAGGAAGAAACATCTTTTTGAAAATGGTAGTAGATGTTTTACAAGAGGATTTCAGTGATAATTTTTTACTGGATATAGTAACCAATCAAATTACTTAATTTCAAGTCATGTGTTAAATTTCATACAATCACCGCTGTATTACAGCGATAATACCCTACATGTGGTGTTTTCAGTTTGGTGTTTATGTTTTATTAAAAATTAATTGAACGTCAAACTGACAACTGGATTAAAAATGTCGGAAAGATTTGGTATTGCATCTAACGATTCAATTAATTTACCAATTGTACTTTTCACAACTGTAGTTTTATATAAAAATGAATAATTTTTGATTAAAACTAATAAAGTTTGTATTGAAAAGTATTGAGCGTCAGATTGACAATCAATTTTTTGATATCTACAAAGTAAAAAATTATCTTATCGAATACTCCTCGGGTCTTGATAAATACACAAAATTTTGTCGTAGAGAATCCTTCAAGCGTGTTGCTCAAAGATAATAGCCCTCGGCCTGCGGCCTTGGGCTATTATCAAGCAACACGCTTTCAGCATTCTCTATGACAAAATTATCTCGGTATTATCAAGACCCTAGGGGTATTACTACTGAAAATCAGTTCGATTAACAAATGGTGAGCAATATGTAATTGCGTTGTCTCGAGTTACCGAAAGGCAAAAGATCTATTGATATATATATAAACATATGGCTCCAATTCGCTTGATAATGCTAATTATAATTCAAAAAGGTTGCATGCAAAAGGTTACGCCTAGAGTAGCAAAAAAACAAGTGAGGGATTGTAAATTCATATGATTGTTTAGTAATGAATACTACATAGTCAATGAAATAAACTTCTGCAAAATGCTACTGATTACATCAATAACTAGAAGGTAACTAATAAACTTGTTAGTTTGTATACGTCCGCTCGAAAAAACAATGTTGTTTTTAGCATATGTGTGAAGCTGTAGGAAAATAACTACTTCCAAGGAAAATGCATGTTTGTTAATGCTATAAGTTGCAGCGTCAACAAAACATGTCTACGAAAGATAATCAGTTTTTATCTCCGCTAAAAGATACTTTTTTGAAGCTCTTACGTTCAAGTCGTTTTAAGTTACTGTCAAATGTTTGAAGATATAGTTTGTTCAACCATCCTTTGCCGTTATGTCATAATCGGTGACGTATTCTGCTGTTTTACGTATGTCTTATATTTGTTGAATGTTATTTTACACTTAACCTCAAAATTATAATCAATGGCATATTTTAAGAATTGTTTTCAAAATATGACAACTGAATTGTCAAAAGTGACAGATGAAATTTATGTCGACCTTAGATAAGAAATACGTTAATGACGTCATAATTCCGTCTCATCCATTTCATGAATAAGAGAGCAAGCTGGACAATGTATGACGTAACGGCAAAGGATGGCTGAACAAACTATACAACCTGTAAAATTAAAAAAAATGAATAATACAAAAAGAACCAACTTGAAAATGCTATAATACTTGGTGTCTAATTTGAACGATTGCTGCCATAAGTTCACTGGCCACTAAGTTCATGCATCCTGTATCTCCGAAATAATAAAATGTAATTAGTTGAGACTTTGCGGTCCAATGCAGACATACAACCACGATGAACATTTTCAACTTAATGACGTTATTTTTAATGACCTGTATTAACTTTCAAATTCAACATGACACTTCCTGTATATTTTGAAAACTGTTGGGTAAGCGCTTAGTGATAAAATCGAAGATCAGAATGAAATTTTTAAGCAATACTCTATAGTTATCTGTAAAATGTTTATATATTTGTCATAAGTCACTAATTCATTGTTATTAGTTGTCTTACGTTGCCGCCTCATCTTCTATGGATTCTAAAAGAGTCAGTGTATTATCTTCCCAGAGACATAAGCTGAATGAAACTGCGTTAACCAACAAGAAAATATTATGTCAATAGCGCTATGGGCCCAGCGTCCTAGTAATTTATGTAAGTTTATAAAAGATTCCTATGAAACGACGACCGAAGAAATATTCAGACATAGTCACTCAATTCTCAACATTGCGGTGTTGCCACTATCGGACGCATAAATCGCTTGGTTTGGCTGAAAAATATTTCAGTATATACACGTCGTGTATATACAAGTAGCGCCAGTACGGAAATTTATGGAACTCACATCATATATAATTCACTCAATTTAGAGTATTTTGACGTCCACCATAAAATTTGTGAGAATGATTGTTATGATGGAAAACTATCGAAAAAGTAAATTTAATTGAAAAATAATCGAGCGTCCGTATACCGGACGCACAACTACCATCGGACGCACGATTAAATGTAAAAGGACAATGTACGGACGCACAAAGGCGTAAAGATATATATATATATATATATATATATATATATATATATATATATAGATATAGATATATATAGAAGAAAAATCGCGATTTTGAATACTAGCCGACGGGTCCAAGCATTTTTTTAAATTATCAATTGAACTTGAAACGTGAACCGTGAACTTTACGCTTAATCTTCTATATATATATATATATATATATATATATATATATACTATTTCACCAGAAATCAAAAATCCCTATAAGAATGATGTATACTTAATTTATAGTCATCGTTGACTTTGTTAAATGACAACAGCGTCATTTCGATGGCTATTTTGATAGGGTATGTAAAGTTGTACATTACTGCCAAATGTCAAACTTACTCACAAATATTCACTCACCGAAGCAACAAAACCACAAGTGTTATCCGTTACCATCAGTTAACGGTCAAACATATTTTATTCGGGTGTCCGCTATACCATGTCAATAGACTAACATGCAGCATGGGAGACTTCCTGAAGAATACTCCAACATTTTTATGAGTAATCTGCATAATTCCAATGCAAATTATAAACTTGAATAGATGAGGCTCTTTCTTGATGAAGATCCATACTAAACGATGTATTTGAGCAATTTAATTTGTTTGAATCTTCATTATATATAATATAAATTTGATTGAGTTGAATAGTTTCATTCCATCATATTATAAACTGTAGACGAAAACGCATGTGACAGTAGGTGGTTTTTTATGCTGGGATCTGTCGACAGGACAAAAGGATAAAATTCAACACACCGATCATGGAGAAAGAAGAGACATTGTCTCTGAAGCGCCAAAATCAAAATTAGTCATGAATCACGATACTGTGAATAGGAAGGAATAGGGAAATAGTTAAAATAAAAAATTTCACCAGTTCAACTGTTATTGTGCTATAATGCTCCGTACCATCCGGAAATTTCGAACAAGCCACTGACAAATGTCCGTTGATAAAGTGAATGGATGGTTAACAAACGAAAACATAACAGTTTCACAGAATTGCTTCAAATCAGAATTATTATCGTTACATAGTGGATGAAATTATACTTGCAAAGTTGATTCTATAGAATATATTCGGGTAATATGCAAAACGCATCATGATAAACACATTGGTAGTAATTGTAACAGTGATGAGTTTGTTTTGCAATCCTGGCACTGCGCCCTGAATACTGCAACTCCTGGAATTTAGTATGAAAATGCGAGAATTCGGGGGAATCGTTGTTGGTACCATCAAAAAAGCCATCATCTAGAAATTCTCTCGAACATCAAAAAAATGGGAAAAAATTGTGTATAAAATACTTCTTGGTTAGGTTAGGTTCTATGTGCATGGGGCCTTCTCGCCTCCTCCACTGCGACCTTAGTTAGGTTTATTGTGACTCACCCATAGGGATTATAATTCACCCCACAAGCCTGTGAAGTATAATTTAATTTTTCCCACCTTGCCTGGTATTATTGCGGACACAATCTTAATTATAAATTTGAAACAGCAGACGGATTTACTACTACAAAATTCTCCTGAAATATCGCGAAAATAAAGCTCATTCATTCTCCGGAGCCACATCGATTTTTGATAACATAACAAGATAAACATTTTTATTTTATTCAGATGAGACATGTTCAAGTTTTTATGTGTGTGCTAGAAACCTTCCTCTTGGATTCACTTTTTCATACATATAATGAATAAGTTATCTGAACAAATTTGGAGAGTTATGAAACAATACTCAGTGATCTATGCTGAACTTTTGGGATAACTTAGGGGAGTTTTGTAGCTGCATTTTTGTTATACAGGGTAATCCTCAAGTGAAGTTACATGGAAATACAGTACAATCTTCAATTCAATTCAAACCAGCTACCTGGAATATAATGTCGATTTAAGAGAATGTAAGCTCAGTAGTTATTTATTATAACTAGAACTTGGATTATGTGCAAAATGTCATTGTCATTTTGAGCCGAAGTAACTCCAACATTCCAATATTCTTCAATTGTACCTGCATTTCACAAAGAATTACATGAATTGGAAATTTCACTGGTCTGACCTGATGTAGGGCCGCATTCTATGAATCAGGGTCAATCCAATACTTACCAAGTTAAGAGGAAGCGGTCCTGATGGGAATAAAAAAGAGCTATTAGCAGATAAATCAAAACTTTCGAGAAAATCCTTGTTTACATTTACATGTATGAAGGCATCATATATTTATCCATTTTGTATGCATGCTTAAAGCATTCGTTAGTTATTACAGGAATAAACACAGTTTTCATTTTTGAATTGAGACAGCGTAACTTCGAAGAATAAGGTTATTAGAAGATTCCTGAAATATCTAAATCTGATTCCGAGGTACCTCCGCCAGTCTCACACTCACTGTCACCACAAAGTCCTGAATCACTTATTAAATCATCAACTACAATATCAAAAGCTGCTTCCCTTGTCATATAATTTTGTTTTTTTACATGTTCACGTTATCCATTGAACATCCAAAAATGAGGCGACATACTGCTTCATAGAAGCCCACATTAGATTTATGGGATTCAAGTCCGGATGATAGGGAGGCAATCGTGAAGCCAAATGTCCTTCATTCGCGAATATTTTGTCGATTTTCTTCAACCTCACGAGGTTGTATAAATCTGGGTTGCACGTATTTTCTGTAAATCAAATAATTCGGGTCGTTAACCACTTCTGCATATCTGCTTTTCTCGAAGCCGTAGTTGGCATTCTCTCACTTTGAACAATATGATGATTGCATTGTCGATAACCAAAAAACTATTCGGTGGTTAGGTTAGGTTAGTTAAGTTAAGTTAAGTTTTTATATAGTTTCCGTAGTTCATAGCATCATGATAATTTCCCAATTTTTCAGTTGGCTTATAGCGAGGATAAGCATTTTTCACGAAACCATGTTCACCAATGGCATTTACTATTATCAGCATCTGTTCTTTTTCCGTCCATATACATAATTGGGCGACTTTCGTTTCTAAAAAGGTGGAACTTGCTTTTCAGTCATGTAAAAATTTGTATTGTATTATCTAAGACGTCCTATATCGAAATCGTCCAAATTAGTTTTTGCACCACTCCTTTCCATCTTTCTGCAAATGATGCACATTTACCGTCGTCAATTAACTTCATTTTATGAGACACGCTAATGAACTATTTCAAAATACTTCGATAGATGATTAATTACAGCCTTTTTTCTTATAATATGAATAACATTAGCTGAAACTTTCCGTGCTTGACTATCTATCTAAAATGCTGCCTTCGAGACTTGATTGAAATTATAATTCTATTTATAGTTTTTCCTGGAGTGCACGTGGATGTTTACTCGCTGAACTTCTCACATCAACTGACTAATCCTGGACAGTCTGTTCGCACGACGAATGCGCATCGTGGGCTTGAACGTTTTCAAAAATCCAGGTGTTCGTGTCCTACTGTAGTTAAATATCTTTCGATTCCTCTCGTGTAATGTGGTGGTGCACCATCTTGCATAATCAACATATTCACTGCCAATTCTTCGGATAAATCAATAGGCATGAAGGTGTGATCCAGAATTTGCCAGTGTCGGATATTAGTTGCAAAGTGGTATCTCAATGTTGGATAATATCGCACCACCGTTGACATTTTAATAACAGTAAATAGCAATCGTATCTCTTATATCTGTATCAGAGTGATTATTATGTCTGGGCATTGAATTTTTCTCAAAATAAATACGGGCCAAGGATTATAGAACACAGATTATCGAAACAATAATGTTCTGTCAAAATCATTTGTGTCGTCCACCTATTATGTCAATATTTCTCAGACACCCGTCTCTAAAACCGTTAAGACTTTTACAAATTATCCCTTTTTCGTTGACATAATGTGGCTTCAATATTTTTTCACAGAAGTAGCGCTAATTCGAACAGCGAACCTCCCACCGTAAAATTTTTGTGCATACACGTCAAAGAGCGTTATTGTAAAAAACAAAAATTGTATTTTCATGTTCCATACCCTGTATCTGTCTCTTAATATCAACATTTTATTGAAGCTTGTTGGTTTAAATTGCGATATTTCAAAGTAAATATTGTACTTTATTCCTATGTACAACTACCTAAGGACCATATATTATAGAGGTTTGAGAATTTAATAGCAGCCCTTTCGTTTGAAGTTCAGTGACGAAGCTATTTGTATGGCTTGAAATCCTCATTTTTTGTTTGAAGTTACATTTCCGAGATTTTATAAAGTGCGCCTTTGATATTAAACATTTTCCAAAGGTAAACTTTTGATTCACTTTTATGTATTCTGATGTTAAGTTTTTCAATACGAAAACTTGAGATAAAAACAAAGTGTCTAGCTGAGTTCATTATTCAATAGTGATATAATTAATAAAATTTGAAACAATTTTGCAGCGGTATTTTTTCATAATATTGTAATCTGAATAATATACGAGTACTGGATTGACTGGATAAATACTCTATTCATTTCCGATATACAATTTTTAATTCTGCTTGTTTATTAGCTTGATAATCTGCTTATCGCTTTTGAGGGCCGGAACCCTTTCGCCGTATCAGCTCAAATGTGATATTGAGGAATGTAAGTGAAGCCGAAAAAAGAGGATATCTGACTATTGGAAATATCCAGTGAGGTTTCAACAATCGAAGATTCTGCTGATTGACTACAACAACTACAAGTTATCAATTTATATCTATTATCCAGTTTTGGGGCATCCCAGCAATTCAGAACAAATTTTTACGAAAAAAGTGCTAGTATGCTAGTAATTCTGATAATCACAGATATTTTTGAATACCAATCGTCAAGGAAGAGATTAAAAAAATAGTCAGCAAGCATGAAGCCAGGCTCTATCAACATCTGAATGCAGAAGCTCTTCAGCTGTCAGCAGCTGGACGACCAACATCATGTCCGAAGATTGAGAACAATCAAGCCAATCGATCTTGTGAATTGTGTTTTTTGTAAATCAGAGTAAAGTGCATAAGTGTAGTGTATACTATAGACTCGAAGAATCTGAAGAATCTGGAAGATATCATTCCATTGATTTCAGAAGATAAGTACCTAGTTTTGAGAATAACTGGATGCAAATTAATCTCAAATAAGTTCCAATTATGAAAAGATACTCCAATGGGTATCTTTTAATAAAAAAAAGCTATTAGCTAATCGATTAATACGATATGCAAGAGAGTCAAACATTTCATGGCAAATTTAATTCGATGTTGAACTTACTAAGGAATCTATATTAAATGAGTAGAATCGCGAAGTGAACAAAAAACGTAATTTGTTGAACTTCTGGAAAAGTACAAGCTTATCGTCTGTAGAATTCTATAGACTTAACGAAATAATTTACTCCATTTTATTATCCAGCACTGAATAATGCCGCAAAAAATGGGGTGAAACCTCTTAAAATGCATTAAATGAGTTCTTGTTGAAAAATAGGTTCAGCAACGATATATTTTGGACCATGATCAGTTTTTTAGACCAAAAAGGAGATGGTCCTAGAAAAATTCGAAAATGGGTACAAAGCCAACAAAGACTATAGTGGAGGAGCACTCCACAGCAAGTAGTACTCCAAAGCAGGTACACAGAAAGACCTGAATAGGTGACATTTATGTGTTAAAAGGGCTGAAGAGCTACTGAATATCAGTGAAAATAAGCTGAGAATTATTACAGGTTATCTAACAAGTCGTGTCCCGTTGGAAGATCTGTATAGATCTGGCTGTGGCATGGAGGCCGGAACCGTAACCCATAGCTTGTCTTGACTGCGAGTCATTGAACTTTAGGAGAGGCTAGTATGCCGCCTTGAAAGTACGGGAGTGGCAGGGTGGGTGGAATGAATGAATTCAGGAACATATTTTTTCTTCACGATGGAGCTGCTCCTCACTGTTCCATAATGTTAGGCCAATTTTTAAATGAGACAGATATGTCAGTTCTCTCCCTGCGGTAATGATTAGGCGTACAGCAGGTGTGATGGAAAGGTTCAATGAGTACTTGGAGGTTTGAGGACGAAATTTTGAGAACTTGTTATAAAGTCTTATAATTTATGTGAGTGGAAGTACCTTTAAAAACAATATAGTAAGCAACAATACAGCAAAAATTACGGAAATTTCAATTTCGTTATTATTATTGAAAACAGGTTTCACTTCCTCAACTTCTGCTTGGAAACAACCAAATAGTGCTAAGTACTTTTATATTGTCTTCACTGCGTGACGGCTGGGTCAAAGTCGATTTGGATATATTGTAGCAAATAAAACACATTCACCATGTATCAAAAGTACATTTAAATAATCTTCATTGTTTGATACCAAACGAGCCATCTCTATCACTATAAGATGTAAATGACTTCATAAAATAATGAATACTATACAGTTATAACAATTGAATACATATCCGGCTAAAATGAATAAAATCATTAATATGACCTACGCCTCGGCAATGAAAGGGCTGGAATAATTAGTGGTTCTTTACTTCGCTACTCAATTCGGCGATTCAAACCACATTGACTTTTTGTCACCAGGAGCTTATTCCACCAAATCGTAAACTCTGTACCACTGATCGGTGTATATCGTAATTTGGAAAATTCTCAGGTCGATTCGGTATGATACTCATCAATGCATGTACAAATTTCCTTATAAATTCGTACAATAGTCGCCCTAGCTACGGCCCTGTCCAATATGATTTCCCTCGTCGTGAGACTCATATTGCGAGTTCGACCTTTAATTTAAATAATGTATTGTTTATACGTGTAGTTCATGCCCTTACAAAATGGGGCCTAATCAGTGGCACCCTAATCATATATTAGGTCTTGTGCTTTTGTTATAATCTACATAAACTGTAAGTAGCATTTTCTTTGTAATTGGGATATGCCGGTTACCGCCTACCGGTATCCTTACATGGTTGCCAGACGCTAGTGACCAGTGACTTCTTTAATTCTATGGTATAAATAATGTCAACTTCAATTCTACTTCTCTGCACCGGAACAATTGCCGAGTATTTACTATTTCTGCCTAAATACTGAAAAGCATTTAAACTTGTATCTTACTTGTCTGTACCGGAACTATCGCCGGGTATTTCTACATAAATAGTGTGAATTGTTTTTTCTTGTTATTTTTCATGTTTTTCTTGTGAACAATAAAAATTATTTTCATTGTTACCAATATTATAGATCATACTTATTTTCCTGCTTGTTTTACTCCTCCTATATTAAACTTT
>CAJUYG010004929.1:0-15252 GCA_910591675.1 Galerucella calmariensis | reverse complement strand
TCAGGAGCTGTCTGCATTTTTCTTCGTTATTTGACAGTGACATATATATCAATATTCAATTATTTATGTTACAGCTCAATTATATTACATTTTTATACAACAATTTTTACGATAATATATATATATTATTCTTTTAATAATTACATAAATCATCATAGAATTTATTTATTTTGGTGCAGTGAGTGAATCAACTCCAATAAAATTCATTGCAGTAGAAACATCTGTATGTGTGACTACTTTAATTGCATCGGCAGCCGATATTCCGGAGATTTGATTTACAATATTGAAAATCTGATGACAGAAATATGGTGCAATTCAGTTCTCAGTTTGAATGTTGGTATGGATAAATTTCAAAATGGTTACAAAAATGTTAAAAGCCATGAAGCTGATAACTTCTGTTAGCAGACCGTTATTACATACAGAATCAGAAACATGCAAAGTATGAGCGATATGTAAATATTAATAAATAGTCGAGCGGATAAAGCAAAAAAGTTCGGAATTTTTTCCCTAAAGACGGATCGGAATGCGGTTTTTTGCATTCGCTTCGGAAAATTATTTGTAAAAAATGTTCCTACTTTGTTCCCATTACAATTCGGGAATTGCATCGCTGCAGTCAAAAATACATGCCAAAAATACATCTTTTGGGAGGCCTCTGTAAATAAGAGTCATAACTGGCTCAAATCGGCTACCCGTGGGTTTTCGAGGTCGCTGATCACGATTATGATGTTGAAATTGAACCCCGGACACCTGGGGCTCAGGAACGCCGATGAACCTCGTCTCCGTGGGACTCTCCAAGAAATCACGAGGGGAACAAAAAAAACTCCGCGCCCGGAGGTTTTTCGGGTGGTTGAATTCAAATATGGCATCGGCGAACACCCCCGGACCCCTGGTGCCCCCGAAATTCGACCTGGACATCATCCCCGAGAACTTTCTAGACAATATCGACAAAAACAGCCCGGAAATTATTGGAGGTGTGTTTTTTGAGGCGCGAAATCACGATTTCACGTCGAAAACGACATTCCCACCACCTGGTGCACCGCAACATGCGCTTGAACATCGTCTCCGAGGGTTTTCCAAACAAAATCGAAAAAGGTGAACCGAAAATCGTTATAAGGGATTTTTGGGGCCACTTAATCAGAATTTTGCGTGGGAAACGTCCCTCTGAACACCTGGTGCTCCGTACCCTGGCCTCGAACGTCTTCTCCGTGGGGCTCTCCGAATTTCTAGCGGGGAAGGAGGGAAACTCGACGTCTGGGTTTTTTTCGGATGGCTGAATTCAAATATGGCATCGACGAACCCCCCTGGACACCTGGTGCACCCGAACCTCGACCTGGACGTCATCCGCGAGAACTTTCTTGACAATATCGACAAGAACAGCCCGGAAATTATTGGAGGCGTGTTTTTTGACGTCGAAAACGACCCTTCCACCACCTGGTGCACCGGAACCAGCGCTTGAACATCGTCTCCGAGGGTTTTCCAAATAAAATCGAAAAGGGTGGACCAAAAATCGTTATGAGGAGTTTTTGGGCCGTTCGAGGTCAGGTTACAGCGCACCAGGTGTTCAGGGGGTCGTTTCCCTCGCAAAATTCTGATTAAGCGGCCCAAAAAACCCCTATAACGATTTTCAGTTCACCTTTTTCGATTTTGTTTGGAAAACTCTCGGAGACGATGTTCAAGCGCAGGTTGCGGTGCACCAGGTGGTGGGAATGTCGTTTTCGCCGTGAAATCGTGATTTCGCGCCTCCAATAATTTCCGGGCTGTTTTTGTCGATATTGTCAAGAAAGTTCTCGGGGATGATGTCCAGGTCGAGGTTCGGGGGCACCAGGTGTCCGGGGGGTGTTCGCCAATGCCATATTTGAATTCAGCCACCCGATAAACCTCCGGGCGCGGAGTTTTTTTCGTTCCCCTCGTGATTTCTTGAAGAGTCCTACGGAGACGAGGTTCATCGGCGTTCCTAAGCCCCAGGTGTCCGGGGGTCAATTTCAACATCATAATCGTGATCAGCGACCTCGAAAACCCCCGGGTACCCGATTTGAGCCAGTTCTGACTCTTATTTACAGAGGCCTCCCAAAAGATGCATTTTTGGCATGTATTTTTGACTGCAGCGATGCAATTCCCGATTTCTAATGGGAACAAAGTAGGTACATTTTTTACAAATAATTTTCTGAAGCGAATGCAAAAATCCGCATTCCGATCCGTCTGTAGGGAAAAAATTCCGAACTTTGAGCCTTTTTTGTGCTTTATCCGCTCGACTAAAAGCAGATATTATACGAGTATATACACGAATATGACAATCTTTATTTTTTTCAAAAAAAAAAACAATGTTTTTTATCAACATTGATAGCATAACATCTGATTTTAATATTAAAAGTTGTTCTCATATCATCACTCATCACTAATTTCACGAGTTAATATTTCTCAATTTAACCGTAAGCATACCAAAAATGTTATTAAAAACAATTGAGAATTGATTATCATATTATGGACCGATAGTCCATGCATCAGCAAGCAATATGACACTGAACAAATTAGATAGCATACGGTGCACGACACTGCGTCTCACAACCGGGATACTTGGCACAAGCTCAGCTCCTGAAATCATAGCAGAATCGAAAGAATGGCCTCCAGAATTTTGCAGTGAATTTTTCATACGCTCTCCGACTATCCTCTAATTAAGAGCACACTAGATCTCTCAGGTCTCAGTGAATATCACCCAAATACATACATTCTCCAATTGAATACACCGTTCAAGGAAAATTGATTCTTTTTCGAATGGATTGAACTCTCTATCTAACAATCAACTTTATAATATGTCATATTCATTCCACAAAATAATCAATCAATCAGGATCTGTTGGAGATACTAAGTATCATTCCCAACCAGTATCTAATCACAAATCCTAGCCCATCCTATAGCAACAATTCCCTTCTCCCTTGGTTGTTGTATTAACCAAACTGTAATATTCAGCCTGTGGAGTTTAACAAACCTAGACAGTTAATCCTGAACATTTCAAGCATACAGAAGTACCTCCGTACAAAAAACGGGTTACAGATTTAAAAAAAATCCTCAATCATTTGGGAGAATTACAAAATTCCATAGATATACCAGATAAGAAGGTTCCTTGAATAACATAGGTAGATATCTTCTGTTTATTATATTTATAAGGTATTTAAAATTTCATAAAACATTGATGGATAAATTGCCCTTTTTCTAATTCTGGAAGATTATATATTCTGTAAGTTTCTTGTGGCATTACTTATTCTTTTTTCTCTTATTTTTTGGGAATAAAACCACAATAATGTTTTTTATTTTTCATTTCGACGTTTCGGTAGCGTTCCAGCTACCGTTGTCAAGATTAACTAGTATGTAATAAAATAATTTTTTCCACTACCGTGCGTCTTAACCCACTTTCCCGCACGCATTTTAGTTTTGAAAGTGTCACTTTCCCGCACTAGTGCGGGAAAGTAAAATTATGCAAATTTTGACCATAAATAGATAGTTTTTTACTTCGGAAGTTATAACTATTGTTACAACAGGTGAATAAATAATCCATCAAATTAAATCTACATCTTTTCTAGCTTTTTGTTGCATTTTTAATTTTTTGAAAATATAAAATAATGAAGATATTTTAATATAACCTTGTACATTCTTTGAAGTGGTGTCATAAAACACCCATCAAACCACCCGGGTTTGATATAAGAAAAATATATCAAATGAAATTCTTTCATCTACAAATGACTTAAAACCGTTGCCGTCACCTTCATCGTCATCTTTATGTGACCTGCAACCGATGCCATCCTCATCAACGTCATCCACTTACCAGTTAACACCAAATAACTCCACTGGACCGGCAATTTTGAGTAATTTACAGAATGCAAGAAATTGTGTTTCTAATATTAATATTTATAATAATAATAGTTTTTGGTTGAAGTTTTGTATATGTATGTTGAAATAAAATGATCTGCAACTCATGAATATTTACTTAGTGAAAAGGATCCTCCAAAGTTTGAAGAGTGCTGCACACAGTTGATTTTCCAACATATTCTTGTGGAGTGTCCAAAGTATATTAATTGAAGACAAATATTGACATTTCAGTATATCTTGTTGAATATTTTTGGTGATGGTGTTGAAATAGATGGAACAACTGATAAAGTGATACTGACACCAGAACTCAATCTAAAAATATAACTGCATGCAGGGCAAAAATTAATCCTTGGCAATGCAATTATCATCAGACTTTGTCAAGAAATCTGTTGGAAATACACACGTATAATTAATTTATTGATACACGATAATTCTGCATGTAGTATGTCTAGTGCAAGCACAAGTGTATCAATTTTTAACTTCTATCTTTCCCTCTTTTCTGCAAATCCGTCTACGTAATGCCTTTATCCTCTTTGCATCACTATATTCGGTACCAGTCTTCTCATTTGCTTTCATCTCATAGTCGTTAAATAATTATTGATGTGGGAGCAAAAAAAATAAAAGCAATTTTAGAAGATCGCCTGCCGTCCTGGGTTTTTGATTCGATCCAGTACGGCAGCCTCTGAAACAGCATTTCAAATTGCATACTGTATGTAACATAAAATTAAATTTTAACTATATCTGATTTTTTTCACAATTACCTATTATCCAAAAGTTTTTTCAATTATCAATGTAATATAATCTATATATTATGCATAATCTTTGGTAGTATACCTACCTTCTAACGCAAATTAGTGATTCCTTCTTAACGTCAAACCAACATGAAACTAAATCCGGTTCGACGGCAGTGGTATCCGTATTGCAGGAAATATTGTAGAATAAGCGAGTTAATTGACGGAATATTTTCTCGAGAGATTTGCAAACATGGAGATCATTATTTATATTTATTAAGTAAAATCTTAATACTAATGCACGCGAAAGGTAGAAATGATATAAATAAAGCTTGTTAATAGCATATAAATACAAATCGCTACAATAAATATAAAATGAAATTCTTAAAACAGGTACAGAATCATAAAAGCAGTGCAATTCCGTAATTTGGAGAGAACGGTTAGTTCAAAGTAGTACGGTAACTTCTGATGAAATGGAAATCGATAAAAACAAGATTTCAGCTCGTGGTAAAGGTTGCCATCGTAGCATTTCCACGTTGCGATAAAGCTTACAAGGTGGTTCTACAAGACGTAGTGACTGCAATGTTTGAATTGTATTTTTTTATTCGTATTTATAGTCAGCAGAATCAGACAAGAGCCCCGGGAAAAATGCTAACTAATAGAAAGGTCATTGCAACCAGCCAATTAGAGAATAATGTTAACGATTTAGCATTAGTAATTATAAATATCTAAATAATATGACCGAATGATTTTATCAATTGGCCGCGTCCATGCTGTCCAGTTTAGCCAATGTGAGGATAATTTCGGACAATTTCGCTGACTAGATAATTTTTATTGAATAACGTTTTGCAGGAAGGATATATAAAATGGCTATTGTATTGGGGAATTTTTAATATTGACTTTTATTTAGATTATACGGTGTCTTTGTGGTGATTATGAGATATTGTGATAATTTGATTTATAAATTCGGATGAAAACTAATATAAATATATAAGAGATAGTTAGTTCCAATATAATATAATACTGTTATGTACCTATATATACTTTAACTCTCGGCTGTTGTTGAATGAAATGAATTTTTAAACAATACGAACACTGTGAAAAGTAACAATTCTGAATATACCAATTGGTCACACTATTGATTTGGATCAAATAAAAATATAACAAACTGCTGGATTCGACGGTTCTACTTCAAAAGATCCTGATGTGTAAGAAGAATCGACTTTGTTGACATATCTTTTGACAGTTGGAACTTATGGTATCGCTAATTGGTTTTCCATTCAAAATATCGATTGTTACCAAACAAATACAACTACAGCGACATGGACACACCCACCCAGGGCTCTTGTTTGCTTCTGTTTGACTGTACCTACCCATATTTTGTACGCAGTCACTTTCCGCAACACACTCAACCACGACTCTTAAGATTCATCAATCTTGTAAAATGTTTCATTATTTTTTTTAGTTGGTTTGATTTCCAAGATAAATTATATACTTAAAGTCAAATCGTGGGAATAAATTGGGTATTCATGAGGAACTGAAATAACCGTTTTGATGAAAGAATATTCATAAAAATAAAAATACCTGACCGTGGAAGATATTACATTCAAATAGTTTGATTTACCAGTTTAGATGTTATTGAAAATGTTCAAAATAATCAATTTGGTATTGAAATGAAAGGGAAATGAGAATGGGTAATATTATATTTTTACGGTGCTAAATAAAAAAGCTGTTATACCTAGGTTATACCCAGTAGCGGCGCTAGCCGCCGCGGGTTCCTGTGCGAGGTGATATTAGGGGGGGGCCTTCCCCGGAAAATTTTGAAAATTTAGGTGCTAAATTATACATTTCAAGCCTCTCTAGAGTACTTTTTGCCAGTGTTATATCTCTATATTTCCTAGAAAAAATTGTCTAAAATAAGAACCTGTGTGCTTTACTTATGGTCATCCACAACACTAAATAAAAATGTAATTAATTAATTGGATAAACACTAGTTAAAGGCTGGAATCTGAGTACATTTTGTTTTTAAACGGCGATCATCTGTAGGTCTAATTAAAGCGACGCCCATCCTTGTCCTTCAACATGATTTTTCAGAGCGTAGCTGTAGTTATTATTTATGGATTTCACTTTACTCATTTAATTAGTTTTCTACTTATTGTACTGGAAGATTGTTAATTTTTTTTATATCCTTGGCTACTTAGTGAACGACTCGTCACGTTAGGCCGTGAAGACACCTCAATTTAAATGAGTTAATATTAACATAATATGCACATATTGCTTTTGAACTTAAGCTTTGTTTTTATAGTTAGTATTTATGATAGTTAAAACAGAGTGTTGCATATTTTAAAATATTCATTTTATTTTACGAGTATTTACATATTTTTATATTAAATATTACAATTTTTAAGTATAAAATTAAAATAACCTCAGATCCTCAGAATAGGGGAAATATTAGATAAAACCTTCACAGCTTTCTGAAAAATACTGACAGATTAATAGCGCACATGCCTGGCGCCGCCACTGGTTATACCGAACTTATGTCAGGAATAGTTATATCAAGTATAAGGAAAGTATAACTCTTCCACAAATAAACTCGGAATAACATCGGTATTCTCATTTTATTCCAAAATAATAGTTTAACAACGTCGTAGCCGTTCACAGAAGTAAATAAAACATCCTAATTTTAAAGATGTCGTATTCGTGACGTTCTGTGCGATTGACAATAGTATATTACATAACGAGTGCGGAAAGTGACATTTTTCACGCGAGTGGAAAATTTTGACAATCACACGAGTTTGAAAAATCACTTTCCCAAAAGAATAAGAAAAAAGAATTCAGCATAAGTGTCTTGGCAAATTGACTTGATCAAGAATAGTATATTACATAACGTGTGCGGAAAGTGAAATTTTTCACACGAGTGTGACAAATCTCTTCCGCACGAGTAATGTACAGTATTTTTCCTACGATCCCGTGATAATTTCACCAAATAATGTGTAATCAACATCTGGCATATTGATACACAAAATGTTACAATTAAAGTCAACATGAATGATTTCAAAATTAACAATAACTATCAATAGTGACAAAAATTCAAGTAGTTTAACTATATAATATAAATAAGTTATTACAATGATTAATTGGTTGGGTAATTATAGAAATTGAATGTGAAATTATTATTGTTCATCATACTTCATACATACTTATCATAAATACCTTTTAAGATGATGACATTTTCCTACTATCGTAACAGATGATTTGGATTAGTTTGTACAACATCGGACTTCTGAAGAAGTGTACGCGGGATCGATCCTCGACCGCGCCCAAAATTTTTTTTAATCAAGAAAATGACAAAAATTTCACTCTTCAAATAGATCGCGTCCAATTTAGATATTACCTAGGTAAATCTAATTAAAAATTATATATTTGACAGCTTGTCAGTGGTCAATCTTAATAAATATTCATTTGACAGCTTTTTCATCCGTACACGTACGGATAAGTTTTTTTTCCGTACGCGTTTGAATTAAGGCCACTTTCCATAGAACTAGACAGTGCGATATATGTCACTTTCCTATGTGATCGTAGGAAAATGCATTTACGTGCAAGAAAATGAAAACGAATTAGTTTATCTTTATCTATATTCTACTTTTGTATTAGGAGCCACGCAGAGTAGTGAATTATTTCAAGAACTGTGGTATACGATGTCCATATTAAGGGAATCACCTATAATTTCTTCTATATACCTAACACAATCTTTGGAAAAACAATATTTTGATCTAAATTCTTCGTCACCTTAAAGAATAAATGGATCTTTCCTCTCTTTAAACGTTTTCTTTTTCCGTCTATTTTCCATATTAATTATTTCATTCACTTCTTCAACAGCCTCTACAGCTCTAAAAAACATTTTTCTCACGTGTTGAACAATCCGTATTAGAAACAATCGTCAATTTTTTTTAGGTTATAACACAGTTAAACAAGGGTAGGGGTCGGTATAACTTTAGGTCACTACTTATACCATACTTATACTGAGTATAACATATTCTCGAGTTATACAGAGTTTATTGGTAGTCATATTTCTTATTCTTGATCTATTCTCAGTATATTATTTTATAACAGGTTTATTTGTACGACTGTTAGACTCTAAATTACTTTTCGATCGGCATATTTGTAATATAACTAGAAAAGCTAATCAGTAGTTGGGCTTCATATACAGAACATGTTTCGAACTTCAAAATCCTCTTACCGTTAGATCATTATATATGGCATATGTAAATAGTATATTAACGTTTGGTTCAACTATTTGGAACCCGCGTTATTCGGTCTATATTTCAGAATTCGAAACAGTCCAGAACAAGTTTATTTCATATTGTAAAAGAAAACTTTATCCCGATGTGGATAGGCAACGTATTCGTTCTAATTTAAAGATAATTTCACTAGAGCATGGTAGGCAAATTGCGGATGTACTGACTATTTTTTGCAAATTTAATTTTGTTTTATCACCTACTCTTGTTCTCTCTCTTTTCTCTTTTTTTGTATACTTGTATTTACTTTTATTTAATGTAGTTATATGATAATATTTATATTTTCTGTTTTACCTAATTTGTAAAATTATGTGTAACTATTAGTGGATACTTTTATGGGTTTGTCTTGTTTGTATCCCAAATAAATCAAATAAAAAAATAAAATTCTCAGTATAATAGTTTATAACAGGTTTATTTGTAAGACTGCTAATGCAAAAAAGTTGATCCGGTATGGTTTTTTTTTGTGAAGAATTGATTAGTTTGTGATTCATGATAATCAATATAATATGTGATTTTATAAACATTCATTTATAAAATATTTTGCTGCCTAGAGTATATTGAGCATATTGAACAATAATCAAACATGTTGTTAAGGAGCTGGATGTGAATACGGATGTATAAGCCATGTTTAAAATGTTCCGTTGACTCTTTACTGCAATCATACACCAATTATCACTCAAATTAATAAAAAAGATAAAAGAGAGTTAAAATAAGTGTTTCCCTTGAAAAAACTAACCAATGACGATGCAGACACATCTTTTAAAAAGAATTTTAGTTCAAATGGGTTTTAAATATCAAACAGTTGATAAACGGAAATCATAACCATATCTTAATGTGTGAGAATGGCTTCATTAAATATGGAGATTAGCTTCGACCAATTGCCAATGATTTGATAAGACGACACTCTCCGAAAAGGATGGAATTATTTTACAAAAAAATGTCAATCGACAACTATAGGTACCACAAAATAGTGAGCTCATATAATATACAATGTAAGTTATTATAGTAGTCAGGCTATTCGTTTTTCTTGTTATTATAGTAGTTCAGAAGCAGAAATTTTCAGATTTTTTGATAGCTAACTACATCCCCACAGAAACTTACATTGAACAAATAATTGGCAAATGTTTCTCCTCAAGTCATTTATATTTATATAATTTGGAGATAGAGTTGTTACAAAGTGGACTCACTGATATTTGAACTATCCTACTCCAATCAATGCTTCCCATAAATGTCTTATTTCAACGAATGAAAGAGTGAATAAAGCACAATTGATACAAGAATATTTTTCATCAACCCTTCATTATGAGAATTTTGTTCACTCCGATCACAAAAGTTATTTATATAACTCGACATTGACTTCGTTTGGTTAGGTCTGCTTTAAAGGTATATTGCCTATTAATTCATTATATATATTTATTGTTAATTTTTTGGGAAATTAACCACAATATTCTTTATAGTTTCAATTCAACGTTTCGGTAGCGTTCCAGCTACCATTATCAGTTTTTATAAAATTATATTTTGAAGTTTAGGACTGCAAAAAATGTGTCAACATTTTTTTAGGTTCAGTAACCCACAGTCACAGTAACGGTCTTAATTCACACGCCACTGAGTCTGCTGCTGGGATCCCCGTTATACAGCTCTATTTTATGCATAAGTCTTTTATCCTATACAGGTCTTAGTGTATGCCACTCTGGCCAATAATTTTAAATAGGACCTTAAGGCAAGTGATATCTCGTTTGAAAGGCATTGACATGGGCTACATAGCCATATTAATTTTGTTTGGGCTTAAACTAATTTTGACGGATAAATTAAATAAATACCAAAATTATCATTTCACATTTAAATATTGAAGATTTTTCAGTTCGCCTCTGGTTGGTAGTCAAAAAAAATGACGTTTTTAATTTAATAGTATTTGTTGCTTTGCAAACTTTTTCTAAATAGCTCAAACATTTAATTTTATTATTGTTTAACGAGACGTTTAAGAGTTTACATAGGCAAAATGGTACGTACTCAAGCCGACAAAGTAGCAGCCACCTTAATAATTGGTGAATCTAGAAAGACTCTCCATGAAGCGGAACGTTTTTTTAATGAGAGATACCCAGATCGCCCTATCTCGAGAATTTTTTTTTGAGGGAGCTTCTTCACAAGTTTGAAGCAACAGGTAGTGTCCAAGATGCCTAACGATCTGGTCGACCTACATTTAGTGATGATAAAAAAATTAGTATAGTTGCTGAAATGGTAGTAAACCCTACTTCTTCTTCAACTAAAATTGCGTCTATCTGTGAAGTAAGTGAAAGTACACTACAGAGAGTAAAAATAAATTTCATCCATACAAGTTAAAAATGGTGCACCACCTTTCGGATGACGACCCCGACAGAAGACTCGAATTTTGTGAATGTGACAAATAAAATTAATCAAAACCCACATTACACAAAAACAATTTTGTTCTAGTGACAGAAGTACTTTTTGCCTCAATGGAAATGTGAATACACAAAATGTAAGGTATTGGAGTGACACAAATCCTCACACCTTTCGTAAACAACATTTCCAGAAAAATTTAATGTTTGGGCAGGTATTTTGGGAAACCACATAGTTGATCCTGTTTTCCTAAATTAAAATTTAAGCGGTAAAGTGTATCTGGGGATGTTACAAAATGCAATTAAGCCGTTAATTTTTGATATTCTGGAAGATAATCCAGATATATTCGGCCATCTGGAAATACCATTTCAACAAGATGGTGCTCCTGCACATTATTATGGTGCAGTAAGACGTTACCTGGATGAAGAATATAGAGGTAGATATATCGGTCGGCGAGGTCCTATAGAATGGCCACCTCGGTCACCAGATCTGACACCATTAGATTCTTTTCTATGGGGGTATTTGAAATCCAAGGTTTATACTACGGCACCAGATAGCATTGGCGTTTTGAAAGAATGAATTATAGAAGAATGCAATGCAATTTCAGCTGACACTTTCGAACGAGTACGGCAAGAGTTTACTAATAGGATGTATTATTGTCAGGAAGTAGACGGAGCACATTTCGAACACTTGCTTATCTAAGATAATTTTAATAAATACCAAAAAAGCAGAAATCGAAAAATCTTAAAAATAAAGAAACTACCCACTGACTTCAAACATTAGCTATTTTATCTCAGTACCTACGATATTTTATTAATCAGTGATTGAAATTTTCCTGAAAAATAGATTTGTTAATCACATGTATTCAAATATTCTTAATGTCGACGAAACTGGGCAAATATTTTTATAATCAAGAGCAGGTGCACCTCTACTATGTTGAATTTAATATCAAGATATACATTCCACTGCATACCTAGTAGTGAGAAATTTATCACAGTACCAGTAAACTCTAGGTATTATTTCCCAATTCAACTGAAACTAGTTTTACCTCCGTCAGTGATCTTGAGGTGATATAGCAGGTCTATTATTTTAACAAGCAACCCAAACCAATTTTATTTGCCGTTTTAATTAACAGTTGGTTCTTAACAAAAGGTACCAGTCTAGAAATTTCGTTATTTTTCTTCGTTTTTTAAAGCACCTAGATGGGTAGAACACCATAATATTTATATAAATAATGGTCTAAACGGTTATTTTCAGTTGTTAGGATCATGTACATGTCTTCAGCACAAATAAATGCGAGTGGAGGAAGCATTCGTTGGTTTGTAATTTTTTCTGGGTCAGAATCATCAGCGATAATACCAAGGAGACTGCCTCAGGGGGTCTATTCACTAACTTGTGTGAGTAGTCGTCGAGTAAATTATGAAAAACATAATAAAAATTCAATTTCCATTATGTATTGCGGTTGCCTATACTACTCTAATGCAAGTACCTGAAATCAGATAGAAAATGCATTACTGCAGGATAGGCAACCTTAAAACATAATGGAAATTGAATTTCTTTTATGTTTTTCATAATTTTATTTTTTGAATTTCTATTATGTTTTTCATAAATTTAAATCGGTAATTGCTATTATGTTTCTCATAATGGAAATTCGTGTATTATTATTATAAAAAATATAATGGAAATTCAACAATTGAAATTATTGAAATTGAAGAAAAAAAATTATTAAAAACATAATACAAATCAGTTTTGTATTATTTATTCAATAATTTTTATTCTTGAATTTCTATAATGTTTTTCATAATTTTAACTCTTGAATTTCTATTATGCTTTTCATAATTTTAATACTTGAATTTCAATTATGATTCTAATAATAATAATACACGTTTTTCAATTATGAAAAACATGATAGAAATTACCGATTCAAAATTATGAGAAACATAATAGAAATTCGAGAATTAAAATTATAGAAAACATAATAGAAATTCAATTTACATTATGTATTGGGGCTGCCTATTCTGCAGTAATGCATTTACTATACGATTTCAGGTTCTTGCATTAGATTAGTATAGGCAACTTCAATACATAATTGAAATTGAATTTCTATTATGTTTTTCATAATTTTAATTCATGAATATTTATTATGTATTTCATAATTTTAAATAGGCAATTTATATTATGTTTTTCATAATGGAAATTTCTGTATTATTATTATTATGAAAAACATAATTTTAATTCATTAACAGAATAATTAGGGAATAAACATTTTTGAAAGAAGAGATATTTTTGTTTTTGTTTTCAAAACGATGTTATTAAATACCAAAACGGCACGCCTTATATACTAGTACTCTACTGGGTAAAACCAGGATAGTTGTTAGATAACGAGAGAGTGGACTTGCGCACATTGTCTTTGGTCATAGAATTAGATAGATAAATGAGGATTGTAATGTAATCACCCGACATGTCATGTCCCTATTTACTTTTTAGTCCATAAAACAATGACTAAATATTAAATGCCTTTTTAGTGTTTGGAGTTTAATTGTTTAGTTTTTGCATGTTAATTGTTCAGTTTTTGCAGTCTAATTGTTTAGTTTTTGGAGTTTGTTTGTTTAGTTTTTGTAGTTTAATTGTTCAGTTTTTGTAGTTTATTCGCTCAGTTTTTGGAGTTCAATTGTTTGTTTTTTGAAGTTTATTTATTGTTTTTAAAATAGATGATGACGATTTGGTGATGCAAATGCTGATAGACAATGGTGAAGATGCCGACAAACAAGCTGTAAATAACATACCTCGCCTGTACTCCTTACCTCATGATCCTTTCATGGTTTTGTCTGATTTTAATTTTATTAAATATTTTCGCCTGAATAAAGTTTATTGATATTTTTTTTGTGCCTCACACCACATTTTTTTCTCAATAAATTGTAAAAAGGGAACTTAAATCCTACTCTTTACCCCACTACACATCTAAATATCTAATAACATCATTTACGCTGAATCAGACGGTGGTTGTGCTTATTCCAGAGTTTATATTTTCAAATTCAAACCTACTAACAGTACATTAGAGGTCTATTTTCACAAGCATCACAGACAGTCTTTGACAATCCGGATTCGGCGCAAAGACCCTAAATCGTTCTCCCGAGAACACTTTAGCGTCTTTGCGCCGAATCCTTGTGAGAACAGACCTTAGAACTAATAATAGTTCAAAGATAGTCGCGCCACTTGGCAACGCTGGACAAAATGTAATAGACGAGTCGAATAATCGTGAATTGGGTTTTTATGGACCATGTGAGTGATGGGTGAGAGAGTAGTCATATCGATGAGTTGGCGTGCACGAGCACTCTCACATCTTACAGAATAGACCCCCAGAAAAAACGTCTATTCTCTTACACCAAACTATCATTCCATGGATGATCTAAGGCCTTGTCACAGTTGTCTGAAGCCAGTGAACCAACTAAGGTCGTACTCCTCAAGACTTTTCTGTATTACCAGATAAGGTGTGCCCTCTTATTAGTTTGGAATTAATCAAGTCCCAAATATGAAACTTTTTCAGATATTTGTAGTTTTTCTCCGAACAGTTGTACTCTTACTTGCAGGAGAGCTAGTCACTTTGTGATATTAATAATATTTTTAAAAAAAGCTGTTTTTGGAACGAAACGTTTGTAATTTATTTTGTGTGAGATCGGCAACATTTCCATAATAAAACAGCAGGAAAAAACCCGATAATCGAATTTATTTGTCGAATAATAATAGTGACATTTGAAATATTGCTAGTGAATTAATTTGCATTTCAGTTTGCCGATGTGTAAAATATGCAAACTTGCCATTTTGTGGAATAATTAGTTAATTATCATTATCCCTATTGTTTATTTTATTTTAATTAAAATGTGTTTTCTTCAACAAAACATAGATGCTTGTTATTGAATTATTTAAATAATTGTTCGTTGTTGTTGTTGTAGTTTTTGAATGAAACACTTGAGAGAAATATTTCATTCAAAAATTTTATT
>CAJUYG010004928.1:0-15257 GCA_910591675.1 Galerucella calmariensis | reverse complement strand
CTATTGAGTGGCCAGCTAGATCGCCAGACCTTACGCCGTTAGATTTTTTTCTGTGGGGTTATCTCAAGAACAAAGTATATGCAACACAACCAACTATCATTGTAGACCTCAAAGACAGGATAACTACAGAAATACGGAATATTTCACCTCACACTTTAAACAAAGTTATAGGAGACTGTGCTATTGCCAACAACTAGGTGGAGAACATTTTGAGCATTTATTTCAATGTATTGAAATCAAATACATCAGGTATTTTATGTATGTGTTTAATAACTGTGAAAATAAAAATTTCACCCTGTATAATCCATGATTGACCATACATTATTCAGTTTGTTGGAATCGGTTCATGAAGAGGATTTCAAAAATATGCAAATATAACGGGTGTTTCATTAAAAAAAACAAAACCGACTATGGCATACTTGCGTGAATCACCCTGTACATTCACATTTATGTTCACATAACGCACAACTCAATTTAAAAGTTGACGTGTCTGGGCATTTTTTATAATTTTCTGGAATAATGACATAATAGTATATTACGTAACGTGTGTGGTAAGGAGCATTTTACGCACGAATGGAAAAGTTACGCACGATGCCGCGTAGCGGCGAGTGCGTAATTCCGTGAGTGCGTAAAATGATCTACAACACGAGTTACGTACTATACTTTACCTACGACCTACTTGTACTTGTATTTTTCATAAGAAGCATAAGAAATAACAGTTACATAATTAGAGGTGCTTGGTAAACTCCATCTCTATTACTCTATTGCCAATGAAAGAAGCACATTAAAGAACTAACGTTTAATCATTATTAATATATTGTTGATAATCGAAAGTCCATTTTTCAATTATAATCAATACATATACATAGCCCTTTGGGCTTTTCATAGTTAAACGTGGCCATATCTAATGTTTTCAAATAGTAAATTTTGAATAAAATGGAGACGTCTATTGACAGTTGCTAAGATGTTGCTAGGGAAGCCGTGCGATTTACTTTACAGCTGTGCGTTTTTTTTACAGTGCGTAATAGACGTCATTACATTGACACCGACTGTGTGTTATTGACTGATTACAGGGGGGGTCGTAGGTAAAGAATTTTATTCCATAGGTAAGTGGTTTCCACAGTGTATGACGGCACCGGATTGCTGATTTTGTGCTACTTTCGGAATAATGGTGTTATTTGCCTTTATCTTTGATTTACTGGGTAACTTATTATTAAAATTTAAACACCTCAAGAATATCAGCGGTGCAGTTTAGCAATTCTTTGAGGTTTGCCGTGAGGTCCTAGCGTTAGCATGTATTCATGCATAGCCTTGAGCCAGTGATTATATGCTTATATAAAAAGTACTATCAATGTAGTAGCGGCCGTCGGGTAGGTTTTCTGAAGACGTCCAGTTACTGTGTATAAGTTGGTTGTGGTTGTTTTCAATGTTCTAGCAATAGTTGCTTCTCTCCTGGTAAAGAAGTCCAGGGAAATACAGTCATGGTATGGTGATCAGCAAAAGATCTGACCGTTACGTTACGTTATGTTATGTTGCGTTGCTTCGTTATGTGCCTTGCTTGCGTGCGTGTGCTCTCTCCTGAGTCTCTCTCTCTCTCGTTTACGAAACAGCGATTCATATGCCTCGGCTGGGAATAGAACCCGGGCCGCCCTCGTGGAAGGCGAGCATTCTACCACTGAACCACCGATGCTATATCCAAATTCTATGCAAAGCTGGTATTCGCAGTGCTGGTGATCTACTTGAATTTGTTCGGATAAATTTTTATTTTTATTTCCATAATTGTTTTTGCGCGATTGATCTTTTTTGTTCATTTCGAAGAAATTTAAATTATTTTATTCGGAATTTATTTCAATACGATCGCGCAAAAAATGGTATAAGCATCTCGAACGTTGAGGGTAATTACAACGTTTGCATGTAGATTCCTCTCGTAAAATTGGACATAATGATATGAGGATCAAGGGGTCTAGCACATTTACTTTTCGAAATATAGGGTGTTGAAATTTTGAATGTTTTAATTCGATAACTTCAAAATGGATGGATAAATTGATTTGACATTTAGCAGGTTGTTTTTAAATGTAAAAGGGCATATTTTGATAGAAATAGTAGTTTGTGCAACTAGTGTAGATATGATGGCCATATGATCGCACGAGGACGAAGTTTGAGCACGACGCGTTACTGTGTATAAGTTGGGTGTGGTTGATTCCAATCTTTCAACAATAGTTGCTTCTCTCCTGGTAAAGAAGTCCAGGGAAATACAGTCACGGCATGGTGATCAGCATTTTCATTAACAGTAACAAACTGTTACATCACGAGCTGAGAGAGTTTGATAGATATGTTCTGTACTATTGGATATTGGATCATCATCTCAGAAAAAGGAGTAAATGAATCAATAACCGAAATTATTTCATGAATGGCTAAATTTTCATGGAATGACCTTATACATAACAAATACTGGTCACACCACCTTTTAAAAGTGGTTGAAACTGTTTTAACGACTAAGCTCGCGGATGAAAGATTGACAGTCGAATTAGTTATATGCAAAAATTTTTTTTTCCAAGGAAGCCCAATCTATTTTCGAATCATATTTTTTCCACATCCAATTCCAGCATACTTTTTCTTTTGTTAGCCTTGCGTATCTCACCTCATGCGCCAAAAAATGCACACCGATTTTCATACGAGTAATCCCTGACCTGAATACTAAACATTTTGTAAGAAAAATGTCAAGAATTAAATAGAACAAGCAAGCCGTATATTTTTATAGTATAATTGGTATGCAGACTCGGCAAATAATTATGTTGCGTATAGCCATTCGATTAATGTGAGAGAGGGAGCTATAAAATAAAAGAGAGACAATTTCCAGAGAAGTCAGCGTTTCGTGGAGAGGAAGTATGCTGTCTTCTCTTGGACATATATATTCCAATTAACGGTGCTCACTGTTGCTCCTATTTGAGATTCTACATATACAAGATAAATATTTACCGAGTATGTATAGCTCTTTCTGTAAATTGTTGGATGTCATGGCAGATTCTGTTTTATCTTGATTCGTATAACTTTAAAAAATATGAAAATTTAATAAATCCGACAAATAAATCATTCCAAAACGACCTGACTGACATGTCGGCCATATTTACTGGAAGGCACAAATTATATTTAGTTTTTATTGTTGACTGGTAAGCAGCAAATAATTGTCAGATTTTAGTTGGGAATACCTTTTCAAAGGTTTCCAAAATTCCATCGTTTTGTAGCGTTGTTGGGTGTGGAATGTAAGAAAAAGAGAAAATATATACTTTTTTTCCTCCTGAAGGAAGTTGACTATATAAATGGTGAATCGGAACGAACAGCGTCGCGATGCTTGTATTGGTGCTTTAAGACGTGTCCCCCTCAATGACTTTCAGCTGGAAATTTGGTGTGGATTTTCTTAAGTTTATTAAAAAAAATTGAGCAAGACATGTTAATCAAAATATGAGGAGGAGCACAAGCTGGGAATCAGATGGGATTTTTCTCCAAATCATCGTGAAAGTACACTATGTTATAAAGTTGTTGTTTTGTCCTCCATCCAGCAATTTAAAAAATGCAAATTGATTCAATTGTGCTACCTTGTTTTAAATAATAATCGAATTATTATACATATACAAAGCCGCAACTTTGAGAGACTGAAGATAAATCTAGTTATTTTGAAAATAATGACGCAGAGTGACGAGCTTTCAATTCCTGAGGTAACTACATATGCCAGCGTACTAAATTTCATTAAACATGTATTGCTCCCGTTAAAGTTAAACAGTAAACACCAAAATATAATTCCAAACTTGAATACCCTACTGGTGAATTAATTGAGAAAATGTGTTTGTGAAGTATCTGTCAACATGTGGATTGATAGAGTTTGCAAAATTCCGGAAGTTGGAAATAACCGAATTTCTGTACGGACGGAATAATTATTAGCGCAGATTTTGATTATAACAATTTCTTTTTCAATATCAATCAGTTTGATGGGAGTAATCGCAAAATAAATGAATATTAGAGAAAGCAGTACAATAGCTAGACACATTTTGTATTAACTGAGGACTAACATTGGCTATGATCCCTTCCTACCACCATAAACCTATGGGATTCTCCCAGCAAGGCTCTATCAAAATTATACTGCATTTGACAAAGATTAGTGGAATCAAGAGCATTCCAAAAGTACGTAGTTGTTTGAATTTTACTATCAATGTTCATGTTAATACTCTATAATACTATAATATCAAATCAGTATTTCTCGTTTACCTACTTCTATTTGGTTGAACACAAATTTGATGGTTATGTCTCTTCCAGGACTTTTAACACGTGTGACAGGCATTGAAAATGTCAGTTTTAATGGTTGTTGTCCAAAAATATCTGTCTCTGTCTGTTTATATTACTTATACTTTGAACACCGCGTTGTTGTGTTGTCAGAGGTACTCATAATTGGCTTTTGTTATCTTATGTTATCTTTTATTTTATAACGAAACTAAGCTGCTTGAAAACACCACAAGTCCGCCACTGTAGACACAAATTTAGAAGAACAAACTGATATTGTTTTAAAATGCATTGCAGTGGCATATTTTTCCAAATGTACATATAAATAGTTATGCTTTTAAAATGTAACCGACACAAAACCTTAATTATAAAATAAATTGTCTATCTACGAAATTCATATTTCCTCTTATCTATGAGTAATACCTATGCTACTGCACATTTAGTATAAGTCTTATCTCGAAGCCCCAAGCTATTTGATATTATAATTCCGTTCCAGAAATTATCTGGGGAACAGAGTATAGCACATTTTACCGAGAAACTACCCCACTTTCACGTTTTTACTCTTACAGCCCACATTTTTAGCATCTCTTTTTGTCAATATTGAATTCACCTTTTGCATTTTACATAAGCACTCCGATTTAAATCGTGAAAAATAGAATATATCACCGTAACATTATTTTTCGCTTAAAATTAATTCAATTTGGAATTAAAAATATAACATAATATATTAGCTGGATTTATTTTTAAAACGTTTTTGCCTCCTAAATTCTGTAGTGGTGGAGTTAAATAGTTGACTTTTCGAGCTATTTTGATAGTTTCTTTGAAATTGAATTTAACCCTATGTCGCTCCAAATTAGAATTTAATATATAATGATAATTGTATTGTATTCTCAGGTAAAACTACAATAAAAAGACTACAACTATTCACTTTTGAGGTGTAGAAAGTATTTGTGAATTAGTGTATTTTGGGGAAATACTGTAATAAAAAGACTACAACTACTCTAGACTTTTGAGGTGGGGAAAGTATATGTGAAATTTCAATAATACAAAATATGGTGAAATTTCAATAAATCACATGTAGAAGGAACTCAAAGGCGGATTCATGCTACGTTTATTTTATCATTACATTTTCATTAAAAAAAAGTTGATGGCTTTTCTATATGATGTTCATGCAACCAAATTATTGCATTGAGAAATGCAAACTTTATTTTTTATGAAACATTGAAAATAAACACATTTTTATTTTAATGTACAATTATTAAAAACGCAGTTATTGAAATTCATACTGGGGCTACGTTCATAAACTTACTCAGAGTAAGGATAGTTTACTCCGAAGCGTTCATAAATTTACTTTACCAGTATAGAGTATGCTTTTATAAACGTTCAGAAACCTACCCGGAGTAAACTCTGCATACTCCGCTTTTTAATGGAGTATTATATACTCTGACAGTAATGACAGTTTGGCTTATACAGTAGCTCTGTTCAGATTACTGCTGGTTATTTTTATTGATAAATTGATATTATTTGATTTTGATACAGTCATATATCTATTAATAGATATATGGTTACAGTTGATTGCATTGCATATCAATAATAGACTACTCTGTGCTATCAATTGAAAATGATACCATTATTCTTAAAAATAAGGGTAGGTACCTACCTAATGCATACCTATGCTGTAATATAATACTTTGAAATTTATTAATCATTAATCATTATTCAACATGAGTTTCTAACATTGTGTGATGATATTAATATTATAAATATTCAACTCATCCATGGTTTAATCAATGTCCATGGTTAATTAATTTCTATTTCCGAAATGAAAAATATAACCCCAAATTCATATAAACAATACAATGACATTTGATTTACCTCCGGCCGGTATAGCCTCTGAACGGTTACTCCGAGTAACCAACAAACATACTTTTCTAATCACGTGATCATACTCTTCTCTACTCACTGAAGTAAGTTTATGAACGTAGCCTAGGAACAGTGGTATTGATGAACAAATGAATAAATGGAAAAACCACCAGTGTATTTGTCGCTGTAAAAGTTAAAGCTAACTTTTGCCGCTGTCAAAGTGACAATTGCACTGTGGTTTTTGTGATTTTTTATACATGAATTAAATTGTCAGTGGAAACCATGAATTCACATGAGCCAAAAATGTTTAGCTGTCTTTTCCAGGTTTGTTCTGATTTATGTTTTGGTAGTTTGCAGTGTTATCATTTTGAACAATGATACTGAAATCACCTGAAGGCATTTTTCTAATAATGGAACAAGGAGCATTAATTGACTTGGGACGTCAATTTATAACAATAATAATAATAATGTTTCTTTATTTCTAAATTAACCTCATATATATATATATATATATATATATATATTCCATATGGCTAAATGTACGACAAAAATATACTTGAGAAATAGGTGCGGAAATGTACGACTTACCGACCAAATAATATTTTATTGCGCATATAGTTCACCTACTCCGCCACAGATGGCAGAGAAAGCTTCTAAATTATATTATTTATAGAATTTTTAGGCCACATAAGGATACTTGTTTTACAATGCATTCAAAGATACAAGATACTGAAAAATATAGCCAAAATACATTTGTAGTATACTTTGGGTTAGATATGTAATATATTAGTATATATATTTTAGAAATTCGCAATTACTGTACACCTATTACTTTTTTGCATACCATGTAAGAAATTGATATGACCGATGGTTCCAAAACAAACCATGGCTTGGGGCTGGAATAAGTGGACCTAGGAAGAAAATGTTCTTTAGCCTTGGTCGATACACACGTCTGTGTTTCAAGCAGAGACGATTGCCGCTATAGCCTGCATTGATGAAAATCTCAGAAGAAGGTAATACCGGACAAAAAATTAAATATTCACTGACAGCCAGACTCTGCTTAAAGCTATCAGCGATCCAACAACTAGGTCTAAACTGGTAAAAAGCTGTAAAGAATCCCTTAACAAGAGGCAACAAAGTGTCTCTAATATAGGTGCCGGAACACCAACTCTAATGGAGGCTGACAACAATTCCAACATTTTATTCCAATAGAGATGTTGATTTTCGTTATTTATGAGAATTCGGTACGAATCGTTACTTTGGTATAAAGTAATCATTTGAAATATTACTTTGATTATTCTGATTATTGCTATTGAAAAGTATACGAAATACCTACACGCTCAATTTATTATGAGATTAAGGGCTCGTTTCAGGTAGGTATTAGGCAAGGCACTTAGGTCAGGGTCCCGCAGGACTGAGAAAAATATTGATTATTAAAAAATATTGTTATCTTCCACAATATAATTATAGGTTATTATAGATTATTTACATTTACCTCTATAATATAAAAAACGATTGCATTGCTCAACATATTTTTTTATTGGGTAGATAGGTACCTACCTATATGTGTAGTTTTTAAACACTTAGGCTAAAACAACAATTTTTTAATATTTCATCGAAATAACATGTAGGTCGTAGGTAATAAAAATGTAACAAAATAAACAAAAAATAAATAAGTATAAGTTAATCGCTCGGTTAATCGAAGTAATCACTAAGCTGTTGGGTGAGTATTCGTTACTTCGGGTATCATCGAGTAACGAGTAGGTACTCGTGTATCGTATCGTTACTTTTTCAACACCTCTATATTCCAACAAGCACCGGCAAATCTGTTTCTAGAACTTATTATTGTGTTATTTTAAATTATTTTTAGGATAACTTTGTTTAGTTTTTTTTCAATGATACATATAGGTACCTTACCTTAATGTATTTTTGCGACGTTGTTATTATAGCCTCACATGTTTCCAAAATAATAACACTAATAGGTACCTAGTTTGTGGTGCTATTGCAGTGCTAAATTTTAAGTCTTCAAAAAACTTCGCTCTGTAGTGGAAAATCGCAGGGTTGTTATTAACAGCTCTGTAGGTGAAATAGCATTTGCCATCAATGTATTTTGTTTTAAAATTAATGGTGATATAATTTCCAATACTTCAATGAATGAGCCATTATTCATGCGTAAATAATATTTTGGTAATCTTTTGGTTCACTCAACTTTAAATCTCATCAATCTTTAGACCAACAAACAGACGTTTGGGTTCTTTTACAGAATAAAAATATATAAAACAATTCACTTTTCGTTTCTTAGATAGGTACTAGGTATTAAGACATTTTAATCCGATTGCTTTCGATGCTATCTGATTTCGAAATAATGGGGATTGCACAAAAATGTTGGAGCGTTTGAGTGAAAAAATATTGACTGAGTAATACAATATTGCCCAAAATAATATTGTGCAAAATATCTAATTGAGCTTTAACCTTCACCATTATAAGGACTACAATCAATTTTCTGAAATTTTGATTATTTATAAGTATACTGTTAATTGGTAGGTATATCTAATAAAGTTATTATTTGTTATTTTCAAAAAATTAAACCACCCTGCTTTGAGTTCCCAAAAGTAACAATTAAATATCGAGAAAAATATTGAATGTACCTACCACAAAGGATCATACGGAAGATATGTATAAGTACCTACCTACCTAATAAAGATCTATAAAGTATTGAAGTAATACATTAATTCAAACAACCACAGAAATGAAAAAATTAATTTTATATAATAAAAAAATTTTGTGAAATATCTATCACATAAAGGTAAAGGAAAATTTCAGAATTTAAAATAGGTGCAATTCTGTAAAAAAATGTTGAATTTTAACATATGGTTAAAAATTAGACAATCTTCTAACTCCATTTTACTATTCTGTACGCATAATAATCTTTAAAATATGAACGGAGAACTCTTAATTGGACACCAAATCTGTTAAAATTCAAATCCTAATATTGACTATATATAGATTAAAACATTTTTAATATCGTAAAAAACTTCGTCAAATATAACGGCTTGCCGTTAATCCACTTATAGAATTGACCCTAATAATATCCGTAAACTGCGCCTCGGCTCTTCAAACCAGTTTCAAATCGGAACCTATGGCTATATAATTATTCCTATATGAACAACGTACGATAATTGTGTTAGATAATATATCTTTGTGAAAACCACTGTTCAAGATTCGGAAGTTTTTAATGCTCTATTAGTATTGAAACTGTCGTATAATACCTACATACCTAAAACAGGATTTCTAGGAACTTAATATATTATTATGTACCTAGCTTCTTCACGGAAATAAAAACTTTGTTACTGTTAACTAAAAGTGGTATCATTGCGGCTTATTGGTGTTACGATTACAGACTTAGCCGAATTTATTATTGCCTTTTTTGTTTACGATTTCGGTTGTAATTTTAGGAAAATGAAATAATGAGAATTCATTGTTTTTATAGGTATATGTATACCTACCTATGTTTGTATACCTACATTTAAAAAGTCTGAGTTATTTTCAGTTATTAAGTATTATAATTTGTAGGTGGATATACCTACCTACCTACCTAGGATTTGTTTTATAAAAATAATCAAAGCTTGGAAATTGTAATTACAAAATGTTTTGTAAGATATACCTATTTGGATCCACCCTATATGCAAGGTCCGTCAGAGGAATCTCAAACGAGCGTTACGTGCGAGATAACAATAACAACATAGGAATGTTTAAATATATAGAAACAAAAACAATCTGAGTATCAAGAAAAGGGAAGTACAACGAGGGTTGAAGGGGTCAGGTAGTTTAGTTATCAACAAGACGTGAAATACCTAGAAAGGATCTGAATAATATAAATATACGAGATTGCTAGTTTTTGAGAGAGCGAATAAAATATAGTTTTCGAGTATAAGAGATTATTAATTATTTCTTACAGTTTCGACAGTTGCATTATTTTATTCTTTTATTTCGTTTTATTTCTAAGTTGGCTAATTTTGAGTAACATAATATTCGAGAAAGTTCAAATCAGCTAATTATTTAACATAAATCCGAATGTCTCAGAAATATATATAGGTAACAAGAAAATCACAGGCAGAATATCTAGAATTTGTTTTTACACAGATTATTCAAACATCCCGTATGTTTGTATGTTTTCGAGAAATGAAACCAAGTAAAATAGAAATTTTAAACCATATAGACAGTAAAATGATCTGTACAATAAATACCCTTGCACGTGCAGGTAGAGCAAAGATAAAAAAATGCTAGCAAAAAATGTAAACATATCCATCGTTGCCGTCGCTGCCAGCGGCACCATGTTATCTTTGGCGGCACCTTCCTTTACCGGCGTATTTGTTTTTGACTAAAATACAGTGTGGAACAGCCAAATGAAATAAATTCGATAACGAATAACTGAGGGCGTGTTGGGAAAAACGCTTGGACACGTCGATTTGTATTTTTAAATGCAGATTTTTGCAAAAAAAGTTATATAGGGTGTGTCATGTCATAGTGACCAATACCAACTGTCTTATTTTAAACGCAACCACCTGTATATGATTTATTTTTTGGACTCTTCAGAAAATTCTAGACATAATTCATGTACCTATAACCTGATCATTTATTTTTTGACTCAAAACGATACATTGTTTTATTCAGGTCAATTATTATGAGGTAGTTAATAAAAAAACAACTCAATTTTTCAAAGTTATTTCTCCAGAAAAAGTTAGTGAGCTTAAAAGTAAAGAATTTTTAAACATACCTAAATTGTTTATAGTTATGTTTATATTCATCAGTGGATCAAATTTGCTTTAATACACCTACCTAGCTGGTGATGATTGAGTAAGAATGAAACTTTGGCATGTTTTTTTAATTTCACCTTAGCTATCAACATCGCCTATAGAAGTGAAATTTGTAACTTAGTTTTCTCAGATGTCCACAATTTGTTCGCATAGGAAATAAATATATATAAATAATCATTTTAAGCAGGCAAACATAAAATATAAACAATTAAAATAGAAAAGTTTTCAGGGTGAAGAGTGATGGTGTGAAAGTGTTTGAATCCTTCTACCCATCGAATTAATGAAAATTCGTCAAAAACTTCTGTTTTTTTATTACAGTCAATAGAGTCCTTTTCAATTAATACATCCAGATATTTTTGAACGTTTTCCTATGCGGGGATCTTTTTTACATCTGCCCAATGAAATATATCCGTTTTTTTGGTAAGAAAGCAAGTCCACTGCTCCGGATATTCAAGGAATCGTGCTGGCCATTCTATCGATCCGCTCCTTCCTATCACCGAATAATAATCAATTTGATTATTATTCGGTGTCCCTATCCACCGATTTGGAAAAATTCAGTTCAGGTACTGCCGGACATTGATTTGGTACTGGAACTGGGGCGGCGCTCCATCTTGCTGAAACCATATTATATTGGCAGGAACTTGAGGGTTTGCTGGATCTGGATATAAGTTTGTCAAAGTTGGCACGACATTATTTTGGAGCAGTTCTAAATATTTATCTCCATTCAAGTTGCCATCAATGAAAAAGGGACCTACGATATGGTTTCCAACTATTCCTGCCCAAACAATAAGTTTTTCAGGATATTGCGTGTGTTGTTCTCTCATCCAGTGAGGATTCTCATTAGACCAATAGCGGCAATTTTAACGATTTATATGACCGTGAAATGTACATTTCCGAATGTGTGTAATAATAGTGAATTTATTTTTTTAATTTTAATTTATGTAATACCTAAATCTGAAAACACTTGATATTTCCGAAACAATTGAAGATAGGTATATGACATTGTACATGAATTATGTTTAGAATTTTCTGAAAAATTCAAAAAATAAATAATATACAGGGGGTTGCATTTAAAATAAGAAATTTGGTATTGGCCACTGTCACACACCCTATATAATTAAAAAAAATGAGCATTTAAAAATACAAATCGACGTGTACAAGCGTTTTTCCCAACACGCCCTCACCCTCAGCTATTCGTTATCTAATTTATTCCATTTGGCTGCTCCACACTGTATACTCGTATATTGTATATCCTAATAATGTAATAAAGTTATACCACCGAATATACCTATTCGGGGGTTATATACCTATAACACGAATGCAACCTAACTTGAACACAATGTTTTTGACATTTAGTTGCCAGTGATATCAATTTCTTCCATTTAAAAAATTTTTTTTCGATATGTTTTTACTCTGCCATTCCATAAAGATGTATAATTTATTTTATGGAACAATACAAAGTTTTAGTATATAAAAAAATGTTTCATGAATTTTGTTTATCATGTATAAACTTACGCGCGTTCCAGGTTTTTTGAATGTTCATTATGTTGCGTCGTACGTTTATACGTTGCAGGCTTTTTTTGTTTTTATTATGTTACGTCGGTCGTTTCAATATTTCAGTCCTAGGTATGTAGGTAGGTATTTATACTTTACAGACTAGCTGTTGCATACAACTTTTGTCGATTACGGTCAGTAGACTTGTAAACTTTTTTGATATCAATAACCATTAAAACAAAATTCACAGCTTCTATTATCGGATAAGAGTATCGGTGTCTTATACGATATTTTTGTTATTGACACATGAAAATAACATATTTTAAAATGTGTTCTTACTTATTTTTGAACAAAATACAAAAATACAAAAATACCTCGAAGAAATAAACTTAAATATAGCTAGAATATTTCGGTAGACAGCAGACGACATAACACCGACTTATAACAAAAAATCTTCCCCATGTTTACAGTCGTGAAAAAAGTTTTATCTTTAATCCCATTGATGGTAAACGCCGACCATTGGCGTGCGTACCTATATTTATTTACCTTTATTAATGTGTAAAATACATACTACAATGATTTTCTTTTTCTTTTGTTAAATTATACCTGAGTGTCATTTGAATAACGTGAACTCTCTTCAATCTGTATCTTCCTTTAAGCATCAAAACATAACATTGTACATTATGTTACCTATCTTTTCAACGACCTGTTCTGGAGTAAACTTGGATTTATTCCCTTGAAATGTTTTAACAGACATTATCCCTTCTCCCTTGGAAAATACCTACTTTGAACTATGTTGATTTGAGTGCTTTTACTGTTTGAAGGCATCGAAAGATCTAAAATGATACGCATTTTTCTTCCTAAAAGGTGTGCTGCCGGAGATTTGGCATCCGGGAAGAAGAATTTGGAGTTGATTGATATGGTCTTTCGTAAAATACTTGTTCAGGAAATAACTCCTTTGCTTTTTATCGAATCTTACATTTCTTTTTTCATATTAAAGCTCTTTCCGCCCTATATCCATGTATGAAATTATAATATGTTGAAAAAAGTTGTTCAATGTGACTTATTCTATTTTACAACTAAGGTCATTTTCAATAATCGCACCCATTGTTACAAAATAACTTTTTCCATAAAAATAATTAGGTAGGTATGTGTTGAGATACTTAATGATGGAAGGTAGGTACAGATAAAAAATTTTACGTATCGATGAACTTCGCTCAAGCTAGTGTAGATCCTATAATAATTTGTTAATACGAATGATTAAACGAAAGGCATGAACATGGCAGTGATAATAGCTCGTTTTAAAATTGTCTATTTGCATAAACAATGGTTTTTTGGTAATAAACAATGGTTTTTTGGTAATAATTAAGGTTTTTTTTCGTACAAACAAGCTTAGTTTTGTAGGTCTTATAATGACGAATAAAAAAAATATTGAACTTTTTTTTTGTAAAATCCGAGGGAAAAAATATAAGTGAAAAACGTAAAATATCGTTAAAACTACAGTTCATATCGTCTTGTACCTCGTTAATAAGTAGATACTACCTGTACACTAAAAATCTACCATACGAAATGGTCATTTTCGGTCTATATATTTCCTGGCCTATAGTTTTTCTGGTACCTATACGAAAAATAACGTCACAGGTCCTCGAAAAACTGATCAACGATCAACGTGGAACATCAAACTCCCAACAGAGAAAACATAGCTTGGTAAATTTTATACAAAATCAATTGCAAAAGGGACGTCTCTTCAGCAATTGATCTTGGACAAACTTTACCAACCCATCACTTTATTTTTTATGCCTCTAGCATTTTCACGAAATTGAGTATAACCACACAAGTTTTACATGTAACTTTTTTATCTATATCACAACGATAGGTGGGTAATTTGTAGAATTGCCCTGTTCATTGTTGGTAACAATACCAAAAAATAGTAGATACGGTGAGTATTTACTTTTGATACCAAAGTTCGTCCCAAACTCTATCGCCTATCGCCATATTTTGGTCCAAACAATCTACTCTTAGCCTATGTCCCAATAGTTATGAATCACCCTGTATACTAAGTTACCTAAATATTTCCATGTACCTACATACCTACTTATTCAATTTTACTAGGTACAATCTCAAATTATAACAAAATATTTATTTCAATGTAGGTACCTATATCGTTATCGTTAACTTCGAATTATTTATTTAATTCTCCTGCTTCTTAATTAAGTGATGGAAATTTATCAATTTTCTCACTTTCGCAATAATCAAACATTTAAAAAAGTTTTATTTTATCATACCATTGCCTTTGATCATAAATTATTTTACAATACTTCATATACAATTTATAAAACACATGTAGGTATATTTACTTTATTACGTATGCAACATCCATACCATATTATAATATTTATTATTATAATTATATATATATATATATTATTATTATTATATATTATTTATTAATGTATTCAATACATAGACAACTCACTTCACCGAAGTAAGTCCAACAATAATATATTACAAATATTTCCAAATTATGAACACTACAGCCATCTGTGTGCGTATGGCAGTAGCACTATGCTTACGAATCGTTAAGTATGTGCCCTAGATAAATATATAGACCCTGAGGTCCACGATTGTCGTACATTTCCTCTCGATTTTGAGAGCGTCGTACATTTCTCCACAAACTGTCGTACATTTATTCAAAATGTCGTACTTAGTCACATTCCAGCGACTATAAGGTAGTACATTTGTCGATTTAGAATATATATATATATATATATATATATGTACATGTATACACAAAGCTAAGAAAGGAAT
>CAJUYG010004927.1:0-15257 GCA_910591675.1 Galerucella calmariensis | reverse complement strand
GTTTATTGCGATTAAAAACAGAGTGGGACTTAAAGTGGATCCTTGAGGTGTTCCGTTTTGGAGCATTCGAGTAGAAGAGAGTTGACCATTTACTCGGACTTGGATGGTTCTGTTATTTAAAAAATTATTTATAAAGGATAACATATGCCCTTGAATGTTCCATTCCTGTAATGTTTTTAAGATTAAATATTTCCAAGTTGTATCAAATGCTTTGTTAAGATCAAAAAAGATAGCGATCAGTTTTTGATTGTGTAGAAATGCTTCGTGAATTTCGGATTCAAGTGTTACTAAATTATCCGTTGTACTTCTACCTCTTCTAAACCCGCTTTGATAAGGTGTTAAAAAATTTTTATTTTCTAGATGCCATATTAATCTGTTATTTATTATTTTTTCTAGTGTTTTACAAATGTTGCATGTAAGAGAAATTGGGCGATACGATGATGGGTTATCTTTCGGTTTGTTGGGCTTAAGAACAGGTATCACAATAGAGTGGGACCAAAGTTCTGGAAATGTATCTTGTAGAAAAATGTTATTGAAGAGGTCCAAGAGAATAAGTTTAGCATTAAGAGGTAGATTTTGTAAGAATATGGATGGGATGTCATCTGGACCTGGGGCGGTATTTTTCATATCTTTAAGAGTACTTTCAAACTCTGATAAAGTGATTGGAAAACTTAGACAAGAGGTATCGTTTGAAATAACTATGTTGGCTTCAGTAGACTTTTTATGTCTTAGAAATGCTGGATGTAAATTTGAATTGCTAGAATTATTTTCAAATGTGTTGGCTAAAATTTCAGGAATTTCAAGTTTGGAGGATATATAGTTATTATTATGAAAAAGGGTGGATATGGATCTGTATCCATTTTTACCTTGTATTTTTCGAATTTTTCTCCAAATAGTGTCTGTTGGGGTCGAGGAGTTTATAGATGTCACGTAATTTTCCCACGATTCTCGTTTACTTTTTTTCATTAGATATCGCGATTTGGCTCTTAGATTTTTAAAATTCAGTAGGTTTTCTTTTGTTTTGTGCTTTTTCCACATGTTGAAAGCGTGTTTGCTGGATTTAAGGGCATTCTCTATATTTTGGTTCCACCAAGGTACCGGGTTTCTTTTACAAAGTTTAGTTTTTCCAATCCAATTTTTAGCTGCATTTAAAATGATGTTGTTGAAATTATCAATATCTTCATTTACATTACCAGTCAGTACAAAATTATTGGTATTGTTTTCAATATCGGACCTAAATTGATCCCACTTTGCTGTTTTGATTTTCCAAGTTTGGTAAATAGGAACAGATGGTGTTTCTTCATTGTCCAGTAAACTTATTATGATGGGGAAGTGGTCACTATCATGCAGATATTCTGTTGTATTCCATTCTACTATTGATGTTAGGGAAGGTGAACAAAGTGAGATGTCGATAGCTGAAAATGTGCCATTAAAAGAGTTGAACCTCGTCGCTTTGCCTGTATTGAGTAGTGTTAGATTTGAGTTGTTTATCATATTTAGTAATATATTGCCATTTTTATCCGTTTTATGACTACCCCAAGCGACATTATGACAGTTCATGTCTCCAAGAATAATCTTTGGGGAAGGAATCCGATTTAATGTGCTATTTAATTCTACCAGTTCATTATCGTTTGGATGAGGTAGATATATGTTGCAAATATTTATTTGTTGTTTAAAGACTACAGATACTGCAACTGCCTCTAAGTTGGTGTTTAGTTCAACTTTGTTTGATTCGATGTCGTTTCTGACAAATATCGCTACACCGCCGCTTGCAAAATTTGTTAATCTATTTTTGGAATACAGTTTATAGTTTTTTAAGCTGATATTAGTTTGATTTTTAAAATGTGTTTCCTCTAGGCAAATTATTAGAGGTGATAGTTCGTTTATGAGTAATTTTAGTTGTTCATAGTGGCAAAAATATCCATTTAGATTCCATTGAAGTACTAGTGTATGTTTCATTTTTTCTAAAAATTACTGCTTTGTTGTTTTGTTTATTCATTGTTGTGAGAGTGATTCACTATCAGTATATTCTGAAGCCGATATATTATCGACAAATAGTTTTTTCTTGAGTCTAGTTATGTTGCTTTTTGAAGATTTACTCTGAATGTTATCGTAAATAAAATTTAAAATTTCAAGTAGTTCGGAGGGTTCCTTAGAATAGTTGTTGGCAATCAGTTCGGGATTAGGAGAATTCATCGTATTTTCCATGAAATCACAAATTTCGGTTAAGTTAAGAACAAAAGGAGGAGAACGGTTTTCAATAATTTCTTTGATGCTACCAATCTGTGTAGTTATATTTTCTTTGTTCGTCTTTGGTTTTTTCCTTTGTTTATGTGGTTTTTTTGGTTGAAAGAAAACGGAGTATCCAACATTTCTGGAGATGTTGATATTTGCCGTTTAGTTGATGTGGATGCGGTGGTGCTCTGTTCAATTGTGGTTTGTGATTCTAATTTCGAGGTATTTACGGAAATTGGGGATGATATTTTGGATGATATTCTGGAGCTTGTGGAGTCATTTAGATTTGCTCGATCTGTCAGAGGTATGTTTGTTGAAGCTTCAACAATTTCATTTGATGTATTTTTATTTGTGGTTATGTTTTCAACATCCATTTGTTCGGTGGTGCTGTGGTTATTATTAGTATGCGATTTACAGCTCGATTCTTGATGACCTACAGTTTTGCATTTGGAACAGCTCATTCCGTCAATGGAAAGGTAAATTCGGTAGGATGTGTTTTCTTGGGATATTGTAAAGGAATCTGGAATATATTTATCGATTAAAGGAGAAATAAATACCTGCCTTCGAAAACTTAAGACTTGACTGTATTCTGTTTCGGACATTCCCACTTTAAGAAAAGTTATGTTTGAGACAGTTGTTATTCCCATTTTTTTAATTTCTTCTTCAATTATTGAATTTGGAATGGTAGGGCATATGTTGGATATCACTAGTCGTTGAGCAGGTGTAATTAATCTTCTGAATTCTATGTCAACACCATTTATTTTAATTGTATTGTAATGAGCGATTAAGTTGTCAACTAAAGTTGTTAAAGAGAGGTAGATGCAGATACGGTTATTTGAAATACGAGATGCATATATAACGTTCTTTGCTTGGACGATAGTTCCTACACCTATTATATAGTCGTGTATTTTAGTTCCATCTATTGCTGAAAGAACAATTGCTTGCTCCCTAGTAGGGTATTTGTGAGAATTTAATATATTGGAGTAAGTTGGTTGTGAGGGATTAGCTCCCTGTGTTGGTATTGTGTCAGTCATTTTTCATGTCTTGCGATCCTTCGCAGAGCCGACCCTGTCGTCGACTAATTATCGACAACAAGGCCTTGATCCAAAAAACGATTTTACAGCAATATAATATTTGAAGATGGTGTATAATTTTTGTAATAACTGGATCTGGTACTCACAATAATTTTCCGAGCTGTCTTATGAGGGTACACTACTTTAACTTTTGAGGTGCACAAAATACAAAATATTCCGTTTGGTAGAAATAGGTATTTGAATACATATAATCAGGACCAATATAAACGTGGTTTAATCGACCAGGTTCAGGACCGGACTCCCAAATCAAAGGTTATATTTGCATATTTGTATGTCTTGCCACGAAGGCAGTTCATCTCGAACTCATATGCGATCTAACTAGCGACGGTTTTTTAAGTTTATTAAAAAGATTTTTCTCTCGAAGGGGTATTTGCACAGATATCATATCCGATAATGCTTCAAATTTTTTTGGTGCGAATAATACACTTAAAAACTTCCAAAATCTCCTCGATTGTTCAAAAATGAAAAATTATTTTTTACAATCAAACATTCAATGGCATTTTATACCTTCAAGGTCTCCGCACTTTGGAGGCTTACATGAATCAGCAGTTAAATCATGCAAACACCATCTTAAACGAATTTTAAACAACATTCATTTAAATTATGAAGAAATTTACACTCTAATAACTCAAATCGAGGCGATTATGAATTCCAGACCTTTATTTCCGCTGTCTACGGATCCGAACGACCTAGAAGCTATCACACCAGCCCACTTCTTAATAGGACATCCACTTACGGCACTACCGGAACGAGATCTAACGAACACACCAATCAATCGTATCAAGCGGTACCAGCATCTCCAAAAAATGGGTCAACATTTTTGGTCTCGTTGGGCCAAAGAATATTTGCATCACCTGCAGCAGCGCACAAAATGGCAAGTCAATCAGAAACACGAGGTTAAGTTAGGAGCCTTAGTACTTCTTCACGAAAACAACGTACCGTCTATGCAGTGGTCGTTAGGACGTATATTGGAAGTTTACCCCGGCAAAGACGGAATTATACGTGCAGTCAGTGTAAAAACAAAGACTGGAATAGTGAAACGAGCTGTAGTGAAGGTGTCTTTTCTTCCTATAGACTGACTGACAAAAATAGTTATTGAATATTTGAAATTTTAATATTTCAAAGGGGGGAGTATGTTAATGATTTATATAATATTGTTTTTTCGTAGAGGGCGAATTTTATTTTTAATAAAAAAACTGTAACTGTCAATCTTAATCAAAAAAAATAGTACAATCTGTCACGTTATTTATGTAATCACTTTATATTTCATCACCAATAAAATATTGATAAACACACGGGGTATTTACTCATAAGCTCAAGAGCAGCGAATGAAAGTGCCCGCAAACAATAACATTTACTCATATCAAGCAAATACAGGGTGTTTTCAAATGACACTTGAAACGTTTGCATGCTCTCGTAAAATTGGACAAAATGGTATAGGGATTAAGGGGTTCAGCACTTTTTCTTTTCGAAATACATCCCATGAAATTTTGAATATTTTCAATATTGAATAGAAGAAATTTTGGAAGTAATGCGAAAAATGATATCAAAAAAAAGTTTACTAATAATGCAATTTCTACAGTCGTGTCAACTTTTACATTATTTTGCCACCACAATACTTCAAGGGAACGGTATTGGTCAAGGCAAAACTTTTCATATGACGCAGTTGAATCCATTGAGCATTATTTCCGGATTTCTCGATTAGCAAAAGATATACCTGATAATATTTAGTTTCAACAAGTTGGTTGATGTGGCACTTTCTCACGCCGTTTAATAAGTGTTAAAAAAACTTTCTCATGGCACCCACGCTCACCAGCTTTGTCTTCTTTGAATTTCTTTCTATGAGGGTGCTGAAAATCCAGTATTCCTTTTGACAATAGTTTGGAAATTTCGCGTGTTTAAATCCCACAAATTATCCAAAATATTAAACCTGTCATGTTATAAATTTTCAAAGGAATTCGTTACGGGATTAAGTAACAGGATGAAATTTGATGGTACACATAAGGCTCAAAAGCAATAAAATAAACTACAGATAAAATCAACTACAGATCAGGCACCAAGTACTTGCTTGTGAAAAACCCGAAGTATCTTTCAAGCGAAAATTCACGCCATGAGAAAGTTGGCCTAGATCAATATTGACAAAGGCAAATAAAAGTATCATCATAATGTCGGATAAAGCACTGAGCTCATGTGTAATCACTTCCAAAATGCCATAGTCAATGAACTAGGCGAGAGCAATAATAGTCACCCTACTGTGGATTCTAGATGTAGAATGTAGATTTCTCCATCCACATACCTGCGAATTGCACACTAATTCCGAGAAATAGGACTAAAAGAGCTACTAGTCTCTGATAATTTCCTCTGGAACTGAGCGGAAGTAGAAGGGTACACTAGAGTAAATGTCATTCTAATATATACAGGGTGTCTCAAAATTGACGCCCGTCCTTTCAGAATATGAATCGGGGGGCTAAAACGAATTAAAACGAAAGAATAAAAAAATTGCGTTATCTCCATGGTTACAGAGTTATTGACAAAAAACAAAGATCTAACATTCAATGTTTACACTTTATTGAAAACGAAGTCAGCTAAAAACAAATGAGTAGCAAAGGTTGCTATGGTAATGTTAAATGTTAATTATTATAGTTCTGTCAACTTTTGTCATAATAAGTATAAGTATAATTTCATACGGTTATTTGTTTTAAAAATGGAACGTTATTATTCCAATCGAGAATATGTTGACCAAGAAGAGCAAATTCTTGATTCTGTTGAAGCGGAACCAAATACAAGTCTTCAAGTTACATCGAGACAAACGCATTTCCAAAAAGATACCATTTATAGATTATTAAGAAGGAATGGCTTATATCCATTTAGGCCTCAAAAAGTTCAAGTTTTACATGAAGGAGATAGGGACCTTCGGATTAATTTTTGTAGATGCTTATTGGATAACGTAAACAATGATCCACATTTTATAGAAAATATTATGTTTACTGATGAGTGTACATTTACCCAGACAGGGATTATAAATACTCATAATTTGCACGAGTGGAGAGATGAAAACCCTTATTTAATACGTAAAAGATGTCACCAAAGACGATGGTCAGTAAACATTTGGGTTGGATTATTAAATAATAATGTAATCGGCCCAAATATGTTACCTAACCGACTTAATTAAGCACCGTATTTTCATTTTTCAAACGACAATTTACCACTGCCATTTCTCGATCAAGTTTCATTAGCAACTAGATTGAATTGTTGGTTCCAACATGATGGTGCTCCTGCACATTATGGTAAACAAGTGAGAACATTACTCCAGATCTAAATCCATTAGATTTTTTCTTCTGGGGATTCTTGAAAGACAAAAAATTTACTTTGAACCTGTTGAGAGTGCGGAAGATGTAGTAGCTCGTATTCACGCTGCTGTGACATTTATAGACGAAAACATGCTACAGAGGGTTCGTGTTTCAATGATAAATCGTGCAATTATTTGCATTGAAGTAGGAGGCGATTTGTTTGAACACCTTTTATAAATTAATTTCTTGTTTTGTAACAAATATTCGTTTTTAAAAAAGTTAAAACATTGAATGCTAGATCTTTGTTTTTTTTTCAATAACTCTGTAACCGAGGACATAACGCAATTTTTTATTCTCATGTTTTAATTCGCTTTAGTCCCTCGATTCATATTCTGAAAGGACGGGCGTCAATTTTGAGACACCCTGTATACATACATACATCTAATTATGGTAGGTATGCCTGACTTTCAGCATAATATTTTATTTTGTTTTTCTTTGTAAAATTCCTTACATTTCGGGAAACAATCACATTGAATTTATTATTGTTATTTTTGGTATATCCCATTGTGAAATATTTTTAATTCCCAAGTATATTTCCCAGTTTTTGTCCCACTCCACCACGTATCAGTTGAAAAATTGTTTGAACTTCCACTCCTATCAATAAGGAATGTAATATAAACTGGAAAGTGTTTATTCATTTTGCAATCTGCCTACATAATATAGTAAAAAAAATACCCAAATCATATGTGCATCAGACTTTCCATTTCTCCTTTGTACATTAGGGTAGAATCTGAGGGAAATCCTATCTGTCCTGCAAATACCAAATAGAACAATCCATATTTGACTACGCCAATAGAAAGTTAAAACTTGTAATAAAACGGCGAAAATAGCTTGTCAATGTCTATTTCCAATCGTTTAGTGGAAACGTGTCCATGAAAATAAATATAACATATTTACCATTATAAAACGGGATATAAAAATTATTTCTTCTTCTTCCCTTTAAAATACCCTGTATGCTATCTTGGGATTTGCGTATTTTCTTTCACATCATTCTTTAAGAGAACATTAACGATATTTCGTTATGTACGTCCTTTCGGTAGTCTTCAAATTTTGCTCGATAAATACTGCCGGTTTCTTTCAATATTTTGTCAATACTATTAAAAAATATTTCGCTATAATGTATTCGTTCAGGATACCTAATGGCATAAATTCTTGTGTGCATTTTGATTACGCTCATAACAAACCGCCAGCATGCTGGCTTCTTTGTTTGAGTAGGGCATTTGAATAACAAAACAGCATAAAAACATTTGGAAATGTATGCATCCAATGTATATTCAATGTAACCGCTAACATAAGGTCTTTTTCTGAAGCCAGTTCCATTTGACTTTTCCCAGATTATATGAATCACCACTCTTACCAACAAACCAAACTTGAATCAAATTTGAACACAAAAAAATATACTCATTACTTAATATTTTCTCAATTTTTATGCCAACATTACTATGACCATTGGCAGATTTTAGCAAGAATTATTGAAGTTTCCAGTACAAAGTTGATTTTCTATTCTACTGTAAAGGTTTGCTTCTTTGAGGAACTTAATCACGCTTTTTATCCGGTTGTTCAGCATTTCTTTGTAGTCGTGTGTAAACTTATTATATTTTATAAGTGACTCATTCACCTTTCATTTTGTATGTAGGGTATGTTCATTGCGAAAAATTGTAATTTAAATATGCCAACAAAGTTTCGCTATGTTGCTCTTCATTAATATAATTAGTGGGTGTGTTTAACAATGAATATAAAAGTTAATGTAAATATAAAAAAACGAAAGATTTCCATTAGTAGGTACCCACACGAACTCATAATATATCTTATATATATATTTTTTTTCATTAAATGTATCTCATTTTATTGTTCTATTAATAATTAATTGTATATGTATATATATAATATATCTTATGTATATGTGTTTCTATTTTATTTTTACCTTTTTTTTAAATCCTAAAATGTATACCTTTACAATAATATTTCAATGTAATAAATATATAAAATTTTTAAATTAGTTTTACTACCTGTTTTTCATTTGGTTTAACAACAGGTGGCTGGGACCGAATCCATACATTATTATTCAGGTAGGACTAAAGTTCGGGACCCAATAAGCACGCTATTTTTGAACTACCTGCTACTTGGGACCCAATAAGCATATGCCCGAAATTGAAACCTTTGAACTATTTTCATGTTTTGATTTTATTTCTTCTTTGAACCGAAAGCATATACCTGATTGCGGGGACGAAATTACTTGTAGGGAATTTATACCTGTCAGCCATGGGGACCAAATTACCTTTTGACATGTCGTGACGTCATCTTTGGGGACCGAATTACCAACTCCGGATTACAATAATATATAATACTTACAGTCCATAGATTTCATTATAAAGAGAATAATGAACATACAGAAGATATTTATTACCAAGGGTTTTTGGAGAAGTTTTGTTTTTGTTTACAATGCCAATGTCCAACAATAAGTACTGCTTTGTCAATTATCTAGTTGTCAAATTTCTGAATAATGGTACCTTTAAGCGAAAGAAGAGAGAATTGAAATTTAAATACTGTGTGTGGTGACAAGTCCCGATCCCAGCGAGAAGTTTGTGAATTGTGGAATGATAAATAGATAATTAAAAGGGTAGTTCTGCAATTGGCGGTACGAGCAGTTGTATTTGCTCTCAACTGTTAAGGAAAATCCCCACATCCAGTAGGCAAATCGCGACGGAAAACTCATTGAGTAAATCTAGTTATAAAATATTTGAAAAAAAATAAGTTTCACCCGTACAAAGTTAATTTAGTTCATGAACTTAACGATGATGATTTTGATCGAAGGATGGAATTTTCTGTACGTGTACGTGTACGTATTTTCTGTGCGATGTACACTCCAACCGGTATCTCGTGGAATGAGCTGACGATGCGCCGTAACAAATTTAAAAGTGGGGATCCAGCAAAGCCAATCGTGTGGTAGACGTTATGCAGTGGACAGCTCGATATTTTTACACTGTTGCATTGTTTCATTTACTCGCGTTATTCAAAGTTCATTTTGTTGTGATCTTACGTTTTGTATTTGTGTATTCTGTTTCAATTATTTTAGCTTCACTCATTTCATGTCTAACCAAAAATCATTCTCTCATTCTTTTAGTAATTAAATTGTTGTGTCAACTATTTGAAACTCATTTCTCTAAATATTATACTAAAAAATAGCCAACATTACTTTTACCATCCACATATTGACAACATTGTATGAATTTTGATATCTAATGTTCTAGTAAATTCCATCCCAGTCTGGCCGAATATGATCTCTCTCTGCGTACTGGAAGCTCCGCCTTGTCACGAGATACCGGTTGGAGTGTAATAATGATCCACAATTCGTAGTGCATGTAGTATTTTCAGATGAAGCGATATTTTGTTTAAATGGTACTGTCAGTAGGCAAAACTATAGATACTGGTCAGACACTAATCCTCATTGAATGATGGAGGACCACACTCAGTATTCTGAGAAAGTTAATGCTTGGGCAGGAATTCTTGGCAACAACATTTTGGAACCATTTTATATTGAAGGAACGTTGCCTGCTGAAAAATATTTAGCAATACCAGAAAATGATATTATTCTAGCAATTCTCGCGTTATATCCAGACAATCAAAATCCAAACATGCCTAGCAATTTGATATGGTTGCAACAAGATGGCGCACCACCACATTATGCGCTAATAGTGCGTGATTATTTAGATACTATTTTTCCCAACAGGTGGGTAGGTGGGAGAGGATTAATAAAGTGGTCAGCAAGATGTCCTGATGCAGCCCTCCTTGATTTTCACTTTTGGGGTAATCTTAAATCTAAAGTGTACTCAAATAGGCGCAAGAATATCGAAGATTCAGAAAAGAGAATTCTTCATGAGGTGAGACTCATTCGCCGGGAAACAATAAATGAAGTGTTGGAGAAACTGTCTTGGTTATTGTCAGGTAGTCAACGGCATACACTTTGAACATTTAGTTTGATTTTTTAATATATTTTCTTAATTATTTAAAATAATAAAAACTGAAAATTTATTAGTCCAGTCCGTTCAATAAAATTTTATTTTCAAACATTTCTGATACAACATTTGTCACTATTTCACAAATTTATGGAATGCGAAAGTTCTTAATTAATTTCCAGTGGAGGTGAGCTGGCTCGAAATAGGCTTATTGTTTTCAGATGTCAAAGGTTATAGTTTAATACTATTACAACGCCTTTATGAGTCTTTGAAATTCAAAGAACAAAGACTGTTCACTAAGGAACAACAACTACTTCCCTAGCTGTATTCCACGAAGGACATTGGATTACACTTCAAAGTTAAACGGGCTAGATGTGGGGATGTCACTGTTATCGCATATATTAACGTTTTCTCTACTAAGATTGATGTATTTGTGCGATATCAATATTCCCCCAGTTCAGAAAATTATGCTCCCAGAACTTCATAACGGATGATACTCACCATATACTAATGAGGTGCAAATACGCTGAAACCGGTCTATACGTTATGTTATCCTTTTGAATTGCAGACTAAAATGTTGGTCCTTTCTTTCGATATACCAACATCGTTCGACTTCAATGTGTAATGTCTTTCGTGGCATATAGCCAGGCGAGAAGTTGTTGTTTCTTAGTGATCGGTATTTGTTTTCCGATTTCCAAAGAGTCTGTATAAGGCGTTATAATAGTATTTGACCATCACGCTTTACTAAAAGACATTTTCTTTGCAGGGAACTGTTAATAAAGTAGATAATTCTACAAAGTCATCCGGTTATTGTTTTCATACCACTAAATTTTTGTGTTTTTGTGAACTGATTCATCTTATGAAATTTTTCAAATATTTCTTCCTTTTTTGTTCCAGGTAAGTGCCTACTGAAACGTCAGACAGCAAAAGATTGAGTGAGTCTTTGTTTATCGACCTTTTAAGATAAAAATGCATACTTTTTTGAAAAAAATAAAGAGTTTTTATAATTTGCTACAAAAATACTCCTAGTAGTTCATTGTACTCAAATCGACAAAAAATATTACGACACTTTAATTATAGGTAATTTCCTTTTATTCATTTTATTTCCTTCTTATACCGCAACTTGAGTACTTTTCGCGTAAGTACTAGTGGGTCCACTGAAAAACATAATTTTTCTGTCCCTGAGAAGGTACTATTTTTCGGCTTCTCCCAAATATCTCCCAAACCATCAACTTAATGAACAAAATGTTTTTCGCATTCTGTTTGTAATGCGAACCGTTACGATGCCACCACCATTCAAAGTGGAGACCTTCTGGATTTTCACGGAAAAGCCATAGAAATAATATGCCATATCAAATTTTCTCCATGTTATACATATGTGTCTGCACATTATCAGTTAACTTGTTACAATTATAACAGTGTGTACATCTGTGGCAAAGTATTATTATTGAGTAGTATTGACATACGAGTAAAATTACTCTTTCCCACACAACTTGGCGGTCGAGTAAATGGCGCGTTTTTTCAAGTGTTATCCTAAGGAGGCCTAGTTCACATTTCAAATGTCAAGTGAATCGATTTTGAGCCGTTTTGATGAAGGCTGGTGGTCTTGATGGTCTGTCGTAATTTCTCCGTTATCGCTTTCATCGTCTGTATCGGAATTTATCCGTCGTCACAGGGCGCTCAAGAATTACATCGACGTCTCCGTCACAATCACCCATAAAACTTTTAGCAGAATTTGTACGTGACCGTACCTACAATTCATGCAGATCCTGGAGAATCGGAGTCTCGTCTTCTTGCAACCACACTGTGTTTAGAAGCGTTTGTGGCGCCGGATCTCTTGTGGTAGATTTGTGGTAGAGCATAACCACATTGAGAATTTGTCCAGCCCCAATCTAGTGGATTAGTATCATTTCCATACCATATTTGGGTTCGATAGTATGTTCTTAAAGAAGGCTCACGATGGTAGGTAGGCTTGCGAGATTTAATTGCTGGAATCCCAACTCATTCAGGGTATTTCTCGTGGTTTTGTTGTCAAGAAGCCTAACCACAACCAACTGGTCCGCTTTGTCAGTTTAATCGGGGTTTGCGTTCACGTTTCGGAAAACCCTAACAGCTGCTGTGTGCAGCTCCTCATTACCCTCCAGCAGTGCTTTGAATGTTTGCCCTGTCTGTAGAACTAAGTCGTTGTATCACACATACTAAACGCATGCAAACATATGATGTTTCTTGCACACAGTGGGAGATTGGATCTTGTGCAAAATAGTTATTGTTTGGTTGAACATTTGACGGGAATAATAGAATTTTCGTGGTAGGCGGCACACGAGCCTCCAATATGTCCAAGATATCCATATCTACAGCCACTATAATGACCGAATTGTCGGGCAGAGATAACTCGAGTGTGCTGGTAACGATTAGCACATCGGCAGCTTCTAGAGCTTGTCTGGTTTCGGTTCCTCCGCTTTCGAATTTGACGAGCAGCAAGACGATCAATTTTTGTTTATTTGTGTCATTAGACAAAACTTTTGCAAGTGTAATAGGTGCCGTCATGGACTCAACAAAAAAACATTAGCAACATCATGCTTGTGCGACATGCTGTGTCATCAGGAGACCCATCGAAACTATACTGAGTGTTACTATTTCAAATGAAACTGGAAATTTTCAATCAACTACACTCCAATATATGAGAATACATGAAAATTCAAGTGTCAGAATGACATAAGTTACATTTGATGCTATAACTATACTTTGGCAGGTTTATCTGAAGCCGTGAAAGGAATGCAGTCGAAAACATCCGATATTGCCACGTTCAACTATGGAAAAGCTAATGTGCTAAATATGTAGTGATCATAATTAGGAAAGGGACTTTTTATCATTAACAATATCAACAATATGATTAAACGTTAATTCTCCAATGTGCTTGTTTCCTTGGATTTTTTCTATTAACATTATTTTTCCAATTTATGAGTGTTAAAAGATGAGCACTTTTCCAAATTTGCTACGGGATTCTTCAAGCTCTGGCAGCGTTGTACGAAAACCATAATCACCACACCCTCCGAATTACATAATTGGTGATTTTTATCGAAAGCTGACTTCTTATTGAAAGCGCGTGCGTGTGCTCTTCCCTCTCACCTCGTCAATTGACTGATATTGATTTATCCAGTGGCGTTGGTATTGTCAGTTACCTTTTTATTTTCAATTTTACTTGGTAAAATAGGTACCGTACGCCGCTTGTACGTTTATGACATATATGCCTTGCCTCTTACCGATTCCCTCTAGTTTCAGATAAACTTGCCAAATTATACTTGGTGTTTAATATTTTGGTTATACCAAAAAGCACTTAGCTCTTGCCGTGTAACGTCATAATTGGTCTTAGACTGCCAAAAAAGACTCTCCTCAATAGGAGAACTCAATAAAGTATTGCTGGTCTGGATCCCTGGCCATTCTGGCATGGAAGGAAACGAGAAGGCAGACTTTCTTGCAAGGGAGGGTGCCGCACGTGTTTCTATCGGACCAGAACCCACAATTGGCATCGCAATAAGTTTTGCCAAACAAACACGAAATACCTGGACAGCAAGAAGAGCTTTAGACTTCTGGCATAATTTACCAGGATTGGTTCATTCAAAGGCTTCTATACATCCTTCGAAGTATGTCTCCAAACAAATGTTAGACCATAGCAGGCATGACCTACGTTGTCTAACAGGCCTTTTAACAGGCCACTGTCATCTGAATCATCATATGCTAAAACTTGGACTGTCGGAAGATCCGACTTGCCGTCTTTGTTTGAAAGATGATGAAACAGCAGAGCATATAATTTGTGCCTGCCCCGCCGCGGCTCGAATCAGGTATCTTATGTTTGGCAGGGTCTCTCTCTCGCCCTCGGACCTGAAATATCATTCACCAAATAAAATAATCGACTTTGTTAAGAAGCTGAATTTGTTTGGTGAAATCTGAATAGGTGTGAGCCACAATAGACTCTTGTAAGTCGCAGTGGAGGGCCTTATAGACCCACTCACCACAAACCTAACCTAACCTAACCTATACCAAATGGTGACCCATCTGGAAATTTACTTATAATTGAAAAAAGAAGAAGATATAATATTACAAATATCGAAGCATTATAGTTATTATTGGCCGTATGGAAATATCCTGTATATCTTTTTCCCATTTAAGGGAAGCCGGATCTGACACTCGGGATCACAAATCGTCCTTGTATTTTACTTTCAAATAGACACATTTGTTCTAATTATAACCACAACACAACAGCGTCTGGAATTTGCTCGAACTCATGCAGACTGGACTTCACGGACGAGTGTCGTTTTACAAGACATTCATATTTGAAAGATGTTGACGTTCAAGTATTAGACTGATCCCCAAGATGTCTGGAACTCAACCATATTGAGCATATGTGGATACATCAGGAAGACGAATAAAAGAGAAATATTGAGTGACAACAGATATCCCAAAACGCGGCTGCTGCTGCTTTGATCTGATTTATGGCTAAAAGAATAAGAACAATCATTTAGGATCGTGAAGAAATTACTAGATTTCAATAAAATATCCGATTAAAAAAAAACAGTATCAAAAATGAAAAAAATTGGAATTATTTTCCAATCTTTAAAATT